>CM062297.1:857458965-857475095 GCA_031216915.1 Pictodentalium vernedei
GTAGAATTACCACAAACAACCCGACAATTTTTACTATTTCGAAATTCTTATTTGGGCTCTCTGTGGGAGCAATATTTGGGCTCTCTGTGGGGGCATATCCATTTTGGGCTCCGCCCCAAACTTTGTATTTCAAGAACCGGGTTAGCCGATTTTAACCAAAATTTGGCATGTAGTATAAGTGGGTCATAAGTTAATTGATTGATGCCCGAAAATATTTTTTTTACAGCCCCGTGGGAACCCCAGGGGCTAAAATAGAAAAAAATAAAATGCCCATATTTCCCAAACCACATGGAACAGAGAACTGATAATTGGTATGAGGCATCCTTAGGACCAGTAAAATGGAATCATAAAAAACACATTGCCATCGGTTGTGTCAGACTGTTCTGTATGGGGAATCGAAAAATGCTAAGTCAGCATATTTGCAAAAATTGAAAAAAAATTGTTCTTCAGCACCACTGATCAGAATTTTTTTATAATTGGTATACAGCATCCACGGGGGGGGGGGGGGGGGGAGTCAGATACAAGTGTGTTCAAATTAAACCCCTCAATTAATATTTGGGCTCAATCTAGGAGCCCAAATAATTAACTTAGGCAATATGGGGAATAAGCTTAAAAAATCTTTTTCAGATCCAGCAGTCCGATTCTTTTGATAGTTGATATACAACATCTCTAGGGGGAGGGAAGAGGCAGATTCAAGTTTGTTCAAACTGAGACCCTGGATTAATACTTGGGCTCCCTATGGGATCCCAAATATTAACTTAGTGCAATATGGGGAATAATCTTTAAAAATCGTCTTCTTCAGATCCACCAGTCAGATTCTTTTCATATTTGGTATACAACATCTATAGGGGTCGGATTCACGTTTGTTCAAATAGGATCCCTGGGTTGATATTAGGGCTCTTTATTGGAGCCAAAAGTTGAACTTAGTGCAATATGAAATAATTTCTTTTAAAATATTCTTCTTCAGATCCACCAGGCAGATTCTTTTGATATTTGGTACACAACATCCCTATGTGGGTTAGATTTAAGTTTGTTCAAATTAAGTCCCTGGGTTGATATTTATGCTTCCTATGGGAGCCTGAATTGTAACATAGTACCATGTGAGGGAATTTCTTTAAAAATCTTGTTTTTCGCATCCTCCGGTCAGAATATTTTCATATTTGGTATACTACATCTCTAGGGGGGTAGTTTCAAGTTTGTTCAAATCGGTCCCTTGGGTTAATATCTGGGCTCTCTATTGGGGCCCATACTTTAACTCGATGGGAAATTTCTTGAAAAATCTTCTTCGGATCCACCAGTTAGAATCTTTTCGTATTTAGATTGTGACATCTCTAGGGGTGTCAGATTCAAGTTTGTTCAAATCGAGTCCCTGGGTTAATATTTGGGCTCCGTATGCCGGTCACTTACTGATACATTCATCTCTTTTGAAAACTTGAGCCAGGTGAGCGTTTTAGACTCACTTGAGCCTCTGGTTTTATAGTTGGTTTCATTTTGACATCTGGAATTAATGGCTTTATTAACATATTTGCCGCCGCGTGAGATGACGCTCGGGGAAATCGGTCCCTCGTCACCTATAGACAGCCATACAGTTAAAACTAGAAGTCATTTCAGGAAATACGCACAAATAGGACATCGGTCTGCGCGTTAATCTACGCGTTATGGCCATAGGGATGTAATCAAATTCTGTACGTATGGCATGTGCACAAGCAATGTTTCAGCCAATGGACCTCCGGGTAACAAGGAGTTCCATTGGCAGAAACATTGCCTGTGTTTGCTATGAGTAACCAGGAGAACCTGCCGTGCGTTAGATGCCATTCGATATGGCAATTGTGCGCAATTTCTACGCGCAAATTAGGCCAAGATAAGCGAACAGTTCGTAACAGGACTTCTAGATTTAACTGTACAAGACGCCAAGCAAAGGTCTGACAGGACTTAGCAGTGGTAATGTTAAGAGATAGTGCTTCGTACCTAAACAAATAGTAAGTAATTCAAAACACTGTAAAAAATGTCCCCAAAGCGGATTTTGGATATGTTACCCAGGGAATACTACTTTCCCAACGGCACCAAATTTGGCATGTCGTTGATTTCGTTTCGCCTTCAACGACTAGGCCAAGATTTAGCGGACATAAATTGGAGCATTTATGTCACATCCTCGGAGTTAATTAGTAATTGACCTTCATTTTTCTCTATTCTGTCTTTCATGCCCGTACATTTGTTAAATCATAGTTATGTGCAAGTGTGACGGCTCGCAACCGCCCTGAATTCAAATAATTTCCCCGATGTGGCTGAAAGAAGGAGAGTTTTTTTCGGGGATGGGGGTTTGGGGAAATGCCCACACAAGTAAGTAGCCCCCAAATAGAATATATCAGCTTGGAGATAAGTGCTGAAACAGACGTGAGTGACACTTTTATTAACAATATATATATGTACAGTACGTGGAGAGTGTATTATCACTAAATCACTCGCAGGGTGGAGATTCCACCCAATCAATAATTGCAAATTTTTGCAAAGCATAACCAGCACAAGCAAAGTTTCAGCCAATTGACCTCCGGGTTAAACCCGGAGGTCCATTGGCTGAAACATTGCTTCTGTTTTTTTTTGTCGATATGTACATAATTTGAAAGTTATAGCTTGGGCGATAACCCCACTCTGCGGGTGGTTTAGTTATAATCCACTCTCCACGTATTGTAATTGGTTACCTAACTATTTTGAACCCTTAGAACCCTGGTGGTATCTTCCCTGTCAGTTCAATAACAGGAACTGACAATAACAGGAACATTCATTATTTGGGGGTAGATCAATCAATTGAGACTGCACGTTGAAGATATTAATTGGTTTACCCTACATATTCAGTTAGCAGTCATCCTTCATGAAATTATTTCGTATCATGTCTCTAAGCCGGAAAATCGGCCTCTCATTTCAAAGGGTTAATCAGACTTTACATCGACTAAAAAATATAGCTATGACATTTTCATGCTACATAAAATACGATACGATATAAACCCAGACCAGTGCATCCAGTTTTAGCTGGGTAATTGAACTTCCCACCGAATGTCAGCACATCTTGACATTCAATAAGAAAACAGATATGTCTAACTGAATCACAGAATTAAATTTTAGAATCACTCAGAGGCTGCTAGAGGCTGTACTTCCCCAAGCAAGGTGGAATATAGAGAGAAGTCGGAGAGGGAGATTAAGGTCAATCAATCCAACTCTGGCTCTCCTTCAGACCTGGACCAATCGGACCACAACGCCATTCGGTAGCCGACAGCCAGGACCAGAAACAAAACACCATGGTATCAGGAATTACTTGGGGACTTCATCGAACGAACAGACAACCTCTACATCAGCCACCATGTTGAACTTAAACTGGACTTCGCGGGTACCATCGAAGAATACATCGACTTCGTCCATAAGCACGGGCGTTATTCGGAAACAAACAGTCTTTAACGCACTCAGTCGCGACAAATTAGAGGCCTTCAAAATCCACAATCCAGCGTTCTACAAATGGATGACAGAAAACGAAAAGGAAAAAGCAGCGAACTCATCTCAGCCTCCTCTGTATAAAAAACACAAAAAGAAAACACAAGCCCCGCTAATTACCTCGACACAAACCTCCTTTAACGCGTCCGGACATGTTGCTGAAACATTTGATACAGTTAAAGAGGGTCGAAAGGGGCTTGCTGCGCACAGTCTCTGCGCGCGAAACCATTGATCTTCTACTTGTACTTGCTGGTCTTTGGTTCAATCTGCTGACGAAGGTAAAACGAGTTCTGGTTCTCAGATTGTAAGTTCTGAATGTATTAATTCAGCAGAATGTTCCCTTGACTCCAGGTCGTGGGTAAATGTTGTATCCTCACTACCTTCTTCTGTGGCAACGTAGTGACCCATATTTTGAAATATTATAAGTAGTAGTTACGGCAATTATTTATAGTGCAACTGAAATGAAGTTTCACCCAGTCAAGCATAGTATTAACAACTGTACAACTTGAACCAAATGATGTTTAATATTTGTCACATAGTTATGATCCCACTCCTTTGTTTAAAAGAAGTGATATATTTCGAAGTGTTGATAAGAGCATACGCTGTATTCAAAAAATATCACCCCAAACGCTACAACACCTGGGCGATGAAGGATATCTGTCGAGAACAAAGGCAGAGAATTGGGACATCGTCAGCTCTGACATGAACAAAAACCCGTGAAAACATTTCAGTGATCTGTATGAACGCTGTTCTCCGACAGGCCCTTTCTCGGACCAGGAACATGATACGTTCATAATTCCATTAAGCAGGATGGGTGCTAGGTGCGTGTGTGGGGTAGACCAATCAATATTTTCAACGTGCAGCCCCATGGCTGCACGTTGAAAATATTAATTAGTCTACCCCTAAATAATGAATATGGACTGTCCCATTTGTTATCTGAACCGTTCACGAACTCTTCTTAACTTCCTCGACAGGTGATGTTATACAACGTGGAACGTTCGATAAAAATGAAGTTTTCCGTATAACACTAGCAGGATTTTGCCGACTCAAAGAAAGAAATTATTGTAAAAAATGAGAAAGAAATGACAAATTAAGTTAATTTAATCGAGACTTGATGAGTCTTTCTTGCTGATTGTGCGTCTTTTGTTTGTCTCCAACAAAACAACTCTGTGACAGTCGTTTACACCAAAAAAGCTCATGATATTGAATATACAATCGTTCGGGTATGTTCACTCGGGCAAAGGCCTCGTGAACACCCTCGCGATGCTATATTCATATATTAGATGTCACGTGTCTTTCCCGCGTTCTGATTGGTTGAACAGAAACACCCTATTTTCCGATAGTTCGTCAGCGAAATCGCACAGACCTACTATCATTTTTGAAAAAAGAATAGCGCACGGTAATAGTGCACGGTTATAAATAGTAACATTCGAATTCGCTTGGAAAATTCCATTGAAGCGTAAATACTTTACGAGACATCTCGTCCCATATACATTATTACATTCAGTTTGGAGAAATAAAAATATGTGTATCGAAAGTGGTGTTTGTAGTAGTGTTGGGGGCGGGGAGGGGGTTAATGGAATAATGGTATTTTGTTTATTGCGGTTTTCGTTCTCTACCTCTCTATCCCAGAACTATGAGTGGCAGAATTAACTTAGTTTACCTGTTTAAACCCTGAACCATTTTCTTTTCTCTTTGGCTGTGAATAAGAATATTATCTTGCAAATATGACCGATGAAGAACCCCCCCCCCCCCCCCCCCCCCACACACACACATCTAATATAATAAATATATCATAATTTTTCGTTGACTATGCCAAAATAGTGGTCCTCGAGGAGAGAATAGTCCCTCCGCTACGCGTCGGGACTATCCTCTCCTCGACGACCACTATTTTGGCATAGTCAACTCAAAGCCATTCTATATTTATTAAATAAATTGCTTTTATAGTGTAACCTATACATTAGCATCGATAATCAAAATATCCCATTTTTTTTTTTTTTTTTTTTTTCTGTTACTGGGTTAGGTGAAGCAGGCCCAGAACCCTTTTGAGTAACACAAATGTGGGGTTCTAGTTAGAAGCCAAGATTATAGAACCGATACAAGACAAACACAATTCTATAAATCTTGATAACTCTATTCAACACTCACCCTACACCTCGGTTATCTTAATTATTTGGTAAATCTCCCCGACAGCCGATGGTGTAAAGTAATGTTCCTCAGAATTTTCTACTCAAATATCAAAACGGGGTGGATGGTCCAAGTGAGGGAGCTAGTAGAGAACTACTCATTGGAGATCTCGGACCTGGACGTTGGGGCAAACCAGGGTAAAAAAATCGTCAGAGAAAGGGTCATGGAGGATTGTAAACGTAATTGGCGAGATGGGGTCAAATCAAAGAGGTCTTTGGGTGGCCTGCGTGATAAAGAGAAGCCAGGTTTTGAAGAGTACCTTGATGGCACCTTTGGGGGGGGGGTCACTGTTGTTCAAGCTGAGGTCGCGATCCCTGGAGCTGAGGGAAAAATTGGAAAAGACGGTGAAAGAGAGAGCCAGATGTGTAACTTGGGCGTGGTGGAGACCCTGGAACACTTTCTTCTAGAATGCCCAAAGTACCAGTCTAAAAGAATGAGATTCACTGGGAGTATAATTGGAAAGTGGGATGGGCGAATGAAGGACATTTGGTTAGGGGGAGACTCAAAGGAGAGGGTTAATATGCTAATCGGAGAGATTGGGAAGAATTGGGCAAGGGATGTCATCAAGCAGTTCGTCTCCGAGTGTTGGGAGGAGAGGAGAAGCGTGGGAATAGGGAGGCAGTTAGGAGTACAGGGGTAACCAAGGCCTTCTAGTCCGAGAACCGCGTCAAATCAGAGGCTGGCCAAAGTGTTATTATTATTACCGCAGATACGATGGAATTCCTCCAAAATCTAGACTGACATTCATACTGTACGAACTGGTCCAAACACTAATTATAGGAATAATCATCAAACCGGTGCTTCATTAATTCAAATTTTGCTGATGATGATTTGTATTACCTAGTAAACGCATGCGTGGACATTACTACTCACGGAGGTTGTACTGTATATTAAATTACATCTACAGTTGAAACTAGAAGTCCTGTCACGAAATGTGCGCTTATCTAGGCTAAATTGCGAGTAGGAATTGCCATATCGAATGGCATCCAAAGCACGGCAGGTTCTCCTGGTTACTCATAGCAAACACAAGCAATGTTTCGGCCAATGGACCTCCGGGTTACCCGGAGGTCCATTGGCTGAAACATTGCTTTTGCACAGGCCATAAGTGCAGAATTTGATAGCCTTACTATAGTCATAACGCGTAGATTAACGCGCAGATCGACGTGGTATTTGTGCGCATTTCATGACAGGACTTCTAGTTTTAACTGTAATGAAGCCTTTCAAAGGTCAACGGCAAACGTTGAATAGACATAATTTAAAATTACACATTAAAGAAACCAGGCAGCGGCTTGGGGGACTTTTCATTCGGAAGCCAGAAGTAAACGACCTCCATCCCCAACGAATTATTTCTGGATGATAAGAAAGATAACTTCTATTTTAACACGACAACTCAGCGGACACGCTTTCCCGGGATGATTTCCAGTCTTTCAGTAATTTCATTTACCAGTCGGCTAAACCAACCAGGACTCCCTATATCATTAACTGTTAGGAAGCTCCGACCTCTAAACTGTTAATACAATTCACGTTGATGAACAGGTTTAACCCCCCTACTAATTCGAACTTTATTTTTCTTTTTTTTTTGTTTCTTTTGTTTTGGGGTTCGGTACGCATGTTGGTGCCATCCTTATTGCAACCACGTTCTGTGTTCTAATTTTCAGCATTGGACAAACCTTTACAGTACTGAACATCTGAGAAAAGGTGGTTGATTCAATTCAAGTGGCTAATGAGAGACGTAACTTGCTCTTTTATCATTGAAGAATTACTGTTACGCCATATAGCCAATATTGATTCTATAAGTGGTTAGGGAGAGGACTGAGCTGCTCAAGGGGGTCAACGCAGTCTACGGCTGAAGAACTAATAATGACTTAAATTATTTACGTTCACTTAGTCTCAGCTGTTATCAGCTTTCAATTGTGTTCCGACCAACAAAATCCAATTTTCTTCACATACAGAAGGACAGTCACGCAAACAACAGTGACCGAAATGGACTCACTTAATTTGAGAGTATGTGTTCGGGGCAGTATTACTTCAATGAATAATTGCATCAGGTTCATTTTTTTTTATTCCGGATAGGCGACTTGAATTTGTTGACTGATATTGATATTTTTTGTGTGTCATGCAACTGTCGGTCAATTCTGTTTCCCGTCGACGCGAGATGAGAGAGGATGCATTTTGGTATTTCTGAGATGAAAGTTGGAAAGACAACTTTCACAACCAACACTCCAATTTATTTATTTATTTATTGGTGTTTAAGGTCACATATTTCTGCACAATGGCTAATCATGACCGCGACAGTTTTACGGATGGAGGAAGCCGGAGTACCCGGAGAGAACCACCGAGCAACGGCGAGCAACTGTTAGCTCCCCAACATACGAACTCCACACAAGCAGGGTTAGCATTGGTTGAAGACAGGTGCACCATCGACGTGCAGTACGCCTTAGTACACAACGTCACCGTGACCCCACGTAGGCAATGGGGGTGAAGTGTCTTGCACCAACACTCCAAAAATCCAAAATCAGAAAATCAGTTTCGTTAAAAATTAGCCCAAATCAACTGGGTTGAGGGAATATGAACTCAAATGGGTTCATATTCACTCAAACCAGTTGATTTGGTTATAACCCAGCTACTTTCATATTTTTTGTATGCATATATTTTAACACAATCAATGACTGGTTAAACAAGGGGCGGATCCAGAGCCTCTCCCATATTTTCAACAGCTATGTTTCTCGCGTATTGGTTCAGTTTCGATGGATTTCGGATCTTTTTTTGGCAGTAAGTGGCAGCAAACGCTAAAATAAAAACATTCTGTTAAAAAATCGATTAACTGAAATACATTGTAATCTTACAGACATACAAGTACCAAATCCACACCCACACAAGATAATCCACAGACAATATAATTGCTGTTAACGTCTGGTAAAGTATACAGGTGAGGTCTATTTATCAGCTTTGGTCGTTACGACGAAGACTGGCACGAGCTTGCGTGTGTTTTCTAAACGAGACAATCATGTTTAGAGGAATTTGGAAAGCCGGTTTCTCATCCTCTGCCAGGACTGGAGCCCTCGGCAACACCGCCTGGCAACCAGGAATTCAACATCTAAACCACTAGAACATTGTACACCGTAAAGAACGATGGCTGGAATGTAGGTTTTTAGATGAAGTCCTCATAATTACTTGGTTCATCTTCCTTTCGGCAGCAGAAGTAAGTGTGGTACGACGAAAAATTAGCCCAAATCAACTGGGTTCATGGTGTTTTTAAGTCGTGGTGAGGGTGGGTATGTGCCGGTGTCTATGAGTTTGTAAGAGAGGACAGGGATGTGTGTGTGTATATGTGTGTATGTATGTGTGTATGTGTGTGCGTTTCAAATGACTGTGTTAGTTCAAAGATCAGTTCTTACTACAGCTAAAACTAGAAGTCCTATCACGAAATGTGCGCTCATCTAGGCTTAATTGCGCGTAGGAATTGCGCGCAATTGCCATATCGAATGGCATCCAAAGCACGGCAGGTTCTCCTGGTTACTCATAGCAAACACAGGCAATAGTTCTGCCAATGGACGGGTTACCCCGAGGTCCATTGGCTGAAACATTGCGTGTGCAACAGGCCATATGTACAGAATTTGATAGCCTTACTATGGCCATAACGCGTAGATTAACGCGCAGATCCACGTGCTATTTGTGCGCATTTCATGACAGGACTTCTAGTTTTAACTGTAAATTCACTTGCATCTGGACAAGTAGGGTGATAAATTAAAGGCAAATATGCGACAAATGCATAATTATATAGTTATCATACTTAGACACAAATGTATTCGTTAAAAGAAACATTTTACATAAATACCAATTACAAAATTCTTTAGTTTCGAACAATATTTTGTATAAAACATCCATTTCCTTTTAGATTTTTACCTAAACCGTACCTTTTTGTTCCAGTAAGTTGAAACATCCATTTTTATGTGATACCGCATGATGAAAGTTACTGTAATTATGCACCTATTATATTTAGGCCAACATTCGCCCTAATGTCCGAAAATGCGAAAAATCATTTCAATCGTTCTAGGGATATTCGTTTCGTTTTTTAAAGATTTTGAATGATCTTATTATTTTCGAGTACAGTTGCTAACCTGTTTCGAGGTCATAACTTGGTTGGTTTCATATCGGACGCGATATCATCCTCAGGTAATTACATAGCAGCCTCAGACAGATTGTCTCGCTGCCAAACATACTGACAGTGAAGAAAACGTTTAAAACCCTTTACCTAACATGAAAAGCAAACGACACTTGCCAAAATAATTCTTGAATAACTAACTTTTTTCATTTTTTGCCTCAAAAACATAGGTTATGACCCCTCATTGGAACGAGCTCGACGAGCTCGTTCCAATAAGGGGTCATAACCTATGTTTTTAGACAAAAAATAATGAAAATTGATTGGCGATTTTTGAGAATAATGCTGGCCGGTTTTGGCTGTTACGTTGGGTAAAGGGTTAAAATAACTTGTAATAGTCATTAGTAAAACTATAATTCACTGAGGTCGATGGAAACTGGAGGAAAAAATTATCCGGGTTCTAGGGTGATATTAAGGGATGTACACCAGCCAATAACATTGACAACAATCGTTATTTATTTATTTAGTAATGTTTAAGGTCACATATTTCTGCACAATGGCTAACCATGACCGTGACAGTTTTACGGATGGAGGAAGCCGGAGTACCCGGAGAGAACCACCGAGCAACGGCGAGCAACTGTCAGCTCCCCGACATACCAACTCCACACAAGCAGGGTTAGCATTGGTTGAAGGCAGGTGTACCATCGACGTGCAGTACGCCTTAGTACACAACGTCACCGTGCCCCCACGTGGGCAATGGGGGTGAAGTGTCTTGCCCAAGGACACAACGCGGTCGCCGTAGGTGGGATTCGAACCGAGGACCTCTCGGCTTGCAGCCTGCACCTCTACCAACTGAGCCACCGCGCCCCCAACAACAATCGTAGTTGTATAAGTAGTTAAAGTGTATGTAATGGTGGGACCTGTAATTATGGACAAAGACAGTTCCAGAAGCCAGTTACAGCAAACACTCAAAGTGGCAGTAGCGAGTCAAGCTAATGGTTGAAGGCAATGTCGTCTGTGATATAAATAGGAGATGCAGTGGTGACATCAGTAGCCTACAAAAGGGGCAGGGGAGAGGCCAGAAAATGAACCTGTTCCAAGTTGATTGTTCTTTCGGGGCATTTTTTGTCTTTTGACAAGGTGTAGCAGTACACGTAGTTACGATAATTTTACACGTAGAAGATCTTTAACGAGTCTCGATTTCAAATGACATTTCTGTACACAAAGTTCACTAAAATCGACCTGGGACGAGGTTTGCCGAAGTTTGCCGAGGCTCAGATGAATTTTAGAAAACGAGGTTCAGAACTTTCATGTTATTTCGTGTCGAATTTATTTATATTCTTTTTATCACATCATGTGTAATTTAACCTGTTCTCTAACGTAACGACTAAACTGTTCAGCTTTAATCACAAAAATCGCCAAACGATTTTATTTTGCCTTTGCCTTGAAAACATACCTTACAGCCCCTCATTTGAAGGAGCTCGTTCCAATGAGGGATCATGTTTCCGAGGCAAAAAATGAAAATGTTCACTTCTACAAGAAATGCTTTTTTTTGCAATTGTCGTATGCTAATTGTATTAGTTTAAACAATATTTTTATTTAAAGTTTGTCAATTGCATACATTAAACAATGCATAGTCAAAACAAAAAGCAGCACAAGAAAAGATACATCAGCATACAATATGACAAGTATAAGGGAATAAACAAAAGGTGGAAAAGAGAGATTCGACAGAAAGCAAATAGCTTATGTAAGTCGTCTCCCTAGATAGTTTATAAATTAACTCAATTCGATGGTATGGGTCAGCAGATAAGCTCGCATGTCGTTGCCTGAATGCAACAATCCCATATGGTACACCAGGTTGGGTTTGGTCACAGCAGCCTCCTCTCCCGGCACTAGGGCCGAACGCCACACCCTAGCACCTGCAGCCAATTTTGAAGAGGTAGTTGTGTTGGAATAGATTCACGTGGAGATTCTCTCATTGGAATTAATAGTTATTCACATACTAGTTAACAACATCACCCACACAGTCGATCCAAGGGCTGAGGTGTGGCAGGCACCTCGTCGGGAAAGAGACACAACTGAGGCCAACCCAGTTCAATAATTAAGTAGTGGATGGGAACTAGGACTGTCAGGCAACGGCATTTGATATTGTTTAAACTTCAAGTGGAGAGAACGACGTGAAAGATTACAAGATCACGAAAAACAGAACGGGGGGCCAGCTTGAATATGTGATGGATTACCTTAACACACAAGAAAGTAGTTTGAGGACGGATAAGTTCGTTAACTTGGAGTGGAGTGGGGTGTGAAGAATTGGGTGTGTTAGTTCAATAGTTGAAGGAAAGGAGGATATATTCACCTGTTAAGCTTATTTGTGGTCATTACATGAGTTACTGAAGTAGGGCAACTATCGGAAAAGCTTGGTAGATAAAACGAAGTCATGTACCACTTCAAAAATAAGACAGTTATTTTCGTTGTCCAAAAATTCAGAGCCAAAAAGAGCGTTGTTGTATCTAATTGGATTTGATAAACAGTTAATGAAATATAAGAGAAGATTAATTTAATTCCACTTAGAAACCAACTCACTTACGTTACGACGTCGACGTTGACTACTGATATCATTATTGTACCAGACGTGTTGTGAACGATATTTTCCGTAGTAAGCTATTTGCTGGTAATTTTGCGATAAAACTTATTTGTGACTAATAGCAGAGAGAAAAGACACACGAACTAAAGACAGTGACAATATGAAGGTGCATGTCAGTTTGATCATCGAATACATTGATCGGCACACTGGAATACAACACCCGAAGGGTAGTACAGTTCAATGCTTCACAGTAATGAGATTGTACCAATGGCGTCCCGTAGAATGAAAGTGGACCATACTGGTAAAATTCGAAAATCCCTGATCGAACGCAAACATAACATACTACACAAAAAGTGTTGAACCACTCCATGCATTCAGAGTGATGGATAGAAAACTGAAACCATAACGAAAGCAATATACTACGTGAAAGCTAATTACTGTGGTGACACAGGAAAGTTCAGACAAATTAATTGAGGAGGGGTTGTGGTATCACGACCAACGCACAAGAGAGGTCGGTAACCAAAATTCACATTTTCACAAGTCAGTTCCGGGTGCGTCCAGAACAGACATGTAAACACGCTTGTTATCTCTGCCTCGTATTGTGAAGGAGAGTACGAACTTGATCCTGCTCAATATGATCTCAATCCCTCATAAGATTGCTATACCAGATTTATAACCACCCCCCTTGCGCAAATACTAGTGCATACTTGTTCGATATTGCTCGAGGACACGAAAGCTCTCATGAGTAGATGCCAAGCCAACTGGAGGGATTGTACAGAGGTGCTTAATATGCATGAGAGTCGCACAATAAACAGATACAGTACGGACATAGTGGGCTGGTCATTTTCCACAGGTGTGCAGTATTTCCACTGACGCAATAATAAAGCTAAAAAAATTACAACCCGGTCCTTCATTAATTAAATTTTGCTGATGACGATTTTTATTACCTGGTAAACGCATGCGTGCGCATCACTCTCCACGCGTGGATTACGACCAGTCCACGGAAACTGTACTGTGTAACGATGAAATGCACAGAGATCTCGTGCAATGCATGTTGCTAATCAATTTGTGCTTTTGAAAACATCACCTTTGGCCTACCTACTGGCGGCTGTGTGGTCAAGTGTGCACGTCAGCCAACTTCAGAATCAACATTTTCTTATGGATCTATTGGGGGTTCATGTCTTGCATTTTCAAAAAAATTTTACCAAATATACTTTCGTAGTTCACACCTTGCTTTTTTACATTAAATGAATATGCAAACATGTGACTCGACAAAATATGTATTACCTTAAGAATACAAATACATCGTGCCAGGACACTCTCAACTGGCCTGAAGAAAACCTTGTCTAAAATAAGAAGATGCTTTATCACAAATAAAATTTGTTGTTGTAGGCCTTTTTCTAACAGCGCAGCAGTTTATCTAACTTGTGAGAAATATGATAGATGCGGTAGGAGAAAATGGATTGCCGCTTTAAGATCGTGGGTAGATTTTCTGACCGACACAAACAAATACTTGGAAGAACACAAGAGGTACTAGAAATTGTTCATCTAATGGTCAGCGGGGTAGCTGCAAAATGTCCTTGAGTTGGAAGACGTTTTGGGGGCAGTGGGGTTTCTTGTAAAGGTTGTTGATGGTCCTTATATTGTTTTCACAGGCCATAATTAACTTTATGAACAAAATGGTATCGTTCTTTACAATATAGGTAACTTTAAAATGGGGAGATCACTTGAATTTCCTGTGAGGTCCAGTAATAGATTACAATATCACTGATACACGTATTATGTCTGCACTGCCGCCATAATTCTTCTTCACACAAAATGTCACATGTACCGAAATGAAAAACTTAACTCCCTTGAGTATCGGAACAATCAAGTCCGGCCAGCTCTTTTCACAAACGCCGCGATTTAAATTTATTTTCTTCTTCCAATTATCAATTTTCGCCTGCAAAATATAGTTCGTGAGTCCTCATTGGGACGACTTGATTGCGCTCGTTCCAACGAGGCATCATAACCTTTGTTCTTTTGGAAAACAACTGAATTTAAATATCCAAAACAATGGTTATTGCAAGGTCATCCTCTAATAATGTGTTGTTTTGTTAGAGTTTTACTACCATTTCAACAGCCAGGATCACATGGAATCTGACAGTTTTACGGGTGGAAGAAGCCGGAGTACCAGGAGAGAACCATCGAGCAACCTCCAGGCTCGTCAGCCTACGACAAGCAGAGTTAGCAGCAGGTGAAGTCAAGTGCACCATGGGCATAGGTGTCTTGCCCAATGACACAAGTCAGTGTAACCTTCGGTTTAACACTTACGCTGCCGAAAGCGACTATTGTCAGTTATTGTATGATGATTATCTCTACGTTGTGGCATACGGTCATTAAACCTAACATCTGATTACTTGTTGGAAAGGGTTCATCAGATGACCATAGTAAGGCTACCAAATTCTGTACATATGGCCTTTGCACAAGCAATGTTTCAGTCAATGGGCCTCCGGGTGACCCGGAGGTCCATTGGCAGAAACAGTGCTTGTGTTTGCTATGAGTAACCAGGGGAACCCGCCGGGCTTTGTGTGCCATTCGATGTGGCAATTGCGCGCAATTCCTACGCGCTATTTAGCCTAGATAAGCGCAAATTGCGTGACAGGACTTCTAGATTTAACTGTATAGGCATACATAGAGGTCCTCCA
This sequence comes from Pictodentalium vernedei, assembly GCA_031216915.1. Lineage (NCBI taxonomy): Eukaryota > Metazoa > Mollusca > Scaphopoda > Dentaliida > Dentaliidae > Pictodentalium > Pictodentalium vernedei. Next base: position 857,474,009 of record CM062297.1, read on the forward strand.
TATATGGTTAAAGTGGGCGTGGCAGAAAAGGGGTTAAAGTCCAATGCCCCAACCAGTGCTTCCCCAAATCGTGTTAGAAAATTGCTATCTGTTTGGGGAACAATGTACCCTCGCAATTTACAGTGGTTAGCGGAATCGATGTACTCTTTCGACAGAATTGAGCTGCCAAGTACAAATTTATCATTCATGTTCATACAGACATTTCATCTTTGAATGACGAAACGGTGCAAATTTATTTGTTGTTGTTTAAGGTCAGATATTTATGCACAATGGCTAATCATGACCGTGACAGTTTTACGGGTGGAGGAAGCCGGAGTACCCGGAGAGAACCACCGAGCAACGACGAGCAGCTGCCAGCTCCCCAACATCGTAACTCCGCACTGCAGAACAAGCAGGGTTAGATTGGTTGAAGACATGCGCACCATCGACGTGCAGTACGCCTTAGTACACGGCGTCATCGTGCCCCCACATGGGCAATGGGGGTGAAGTGTCTTGCCCAAGGACAGGTTGCCGCAGGTGGGATTCGAACCGAGGACCTCTTGGCTTGCAGCCTGCACCTCTACCTACTGAGCAACCGCGCGCCCCCGAAACGGTGCAAAATGTCCGTATATAACTGTACAACGCGTAATTACATCACATACAAATTGACGTATGGCTGAACATGAGAAACTAAAAAATGCATGAAATTGATGTTTGACTTTTCAAATTTAATTTGTAAGCAGCTAATTTATAGCGTGCTTCAATCTTTGGCAATTAGATTCCAAGTCTCAACAGGGATTTAAGACTGAACAAAAACCTGTTATATTAACTGGATCGTGTTGATGTGTTTCTTTACGGCGATGTGCTTTTTTTTTATTTTCCCGTTTAAGTTATGCCTGTTTCAATCTTACTGGTATGTACAGATTATTCAAATAACTGTTTACTTCAAAGCAGGGGTGGCGCCAGGGATTTCTCGTCAGGGGGGATGACCTCTCCGACAAGGGGGGGGGGGGGGGGGGGGGGCTATAACATTTGACCTCCCAAACGAAGGAAAATGAGTAAAAATTGGTAAATTGGAGAACCAAAATAGAAGCAAATTGAGTATGTT
>CM062297.1:857475195-857618465 GCA_031216915.1 Pictodentalium vernedei
TTTGGAAGATACTGTGGAGGAACCACTCCCCGACTTTGCGTGCTCTCCCGATTTCTGGTGGTAATTTCGTAAACAGTTTCCGGTAATCTCACGAAAAATTGTTAATTTTCCCGGGAAGAAAGTGAAGAAACTGAAGATTGCGTTAGCATTTTGTTTCTTTCTGATTTCGATCTCATCGCTGCTATTAAGTAGCACAAAGATGTGTCTGTAACACGAAACACAACAAGCTGAAATGCACAAAATTGGTCATTTGTATTTTTTGTCGGTGCTCTCTCTCGAGTGGACACGATTCTCTCTCGAATGCTCATTGCTCACCGAAAATCTCGATGCTCTCACCCGATATACGCCATTGTATCATATCATTCACAAAAGAGTCGAAAATCAACAAAACACATTATTGACCAAATAGAGAGTGGTTCTCTCGCCAGACCACTTTGAAGTTCGTAAGCCCAATTCGCTTTGGCTTCCCGAGTAAAGCGCAGATTGTTGAGGGACCCGTGATATGGAGTTATTGTATACATGCAGTGACAGAAATGAGTGATTGTAACATTCGAGCTCATATTTCAGTGAAATCTGTTCAAATAATTACAAAATCTATTACATTTCTACTTATTTCGTCTGCATGTGCTATTTACTTGGAATTACTCATCTGTTCTATGTCAATTTGGATATGTGTTTTTTGCATTAATTATCAGATAATTTATGCAACACAATAAGTGCGAACATTTGTACAGAATAGATAAGTAATTTCAAATTACCCTCGTCACTTTAACCATACACCCACTGGACGTTGCCTTGTCGCTTCTCAATTTCGAGAACGTTATGGTCGCGCCTATTCATAGGCATAGCTTAAAATTCCCGTGCACTATCCATAAACTATCTTGATCCTCGCGAAATAAATTCGTGACAATCCAAAATTCGTGACATCACACAAAATGTTGAAAAAATGTTTTGATAGAGTTGGGGTGGTTCACGAAATAACTTGAACCCCCCCCCCCCCCCGCCCCCCCCCCCCCCCCACACACACACTTGCGTCAAATTTTGTTGAGTTTGGCATGAAATCATGGCTACTATATCAGACCTGATTTGATACCAAACACAAGAAAATAGCAGTATACAGTTAGTCGTGAGTATGCTTAGTATGATACATATTACTCAGAACATCATTTTGTATTTTACCTCAAGTGAATTCAAGCTAGGAACTGACGCAAATCTGCACCGTAACACAGGAAAAACAATCAGCATATACACTCTAAAATCAGTTGGGTTAAAAATTAACCCAAATCGACTGGGTTGAGTGAATATGAACCCAATTGGGTTCATATTCACTCAACCCAGTCGATTTGGGTTAATTTTTAACCCAACTGATTTTAGAGTGTAAGTTATACCTACAATGCACCAATATCTGTGACGTCACCTTCGAACATGCCCTATCGACGGGTGTGCGTTTGAGGGAAGTTTATGCGAGCTGTAGCCCCCTCCATACAGGTGCGTAAGGGTGACGTAGATGCAGTGGTAGTGTGGCTATTGCTTCAGGTCGTATGTGTCCATGTGCTGATGAAGGTCATTACTGTAACTGATATTTGCGGAAAAAAAACATAGAAATATATATATCTGTGATGTCAGAAACCTGCGGTTATGGTCGTTCCCGTGACGATTTTGAACAATTTTCTGGATTCTTTTTGTAATCGAGGCCACACAAAGCCTTATGGGATAGCCCGTTTGCGGGAAGGGATACTAATTTGTTTCATGACCACACACGGGGAAGAACCTATTGTTTTACGGCCCTAAAGGGGAGATTTTAGGCAACTTTAGGGTTGTATTTGCTGTTGGGTTATTTGATGTAAAATTGGGGAGAATGGGCGCAACGAATGCCCTCCGAGCAAGAGAGAGTACTGTTACAGCCATAACTAACTCCGCCTTGTTGGATCAGTGCAAAAAACGTTTCCCTAAAACAAACTGTTGGCCCGCGTGCTTGGGAAAATAAATCTCCAGAAATTTCGGGAGAATTAAACACCCCCAGAATCACGTGTGCGCATACGCACTAGAGACCACATATCGCTATAATACTGACGTGACAAGATGGCCGCTCGCGCGCCCTATCAATAATACATCATTTCCCTTGACGTCAGTTGCGGACATGCACACCACGATGAGAACATTCAATAAGAACATGCAAACGGGGGTTCAAAACCATCTGGCCTACTTCTTTCGTTGAATCGCTTTGAGAAATCCTCCCGTCTTGGGCCTTTCGGCCCTCGGCGGAATGGCTTCTGTAAACCATTCAACTCAGACTCGTTCTTTATCCATTACTTAACCCTTTACCCAACGCAGACGATATCAAAATTTATTATTTTAAATATCATTTTTTTAAATTTTTCAAAAAGTGTCAACAAAACCATATCATATCTGGGCAATGATTTGCAGTCCAAGTCTTGGATGTCTTAACAGAGAGTTAAGACTTGACTAAAACTCCCGATAAGCAAATGGAAGTGTACAGGTTGAAGAGTAGTGGTGTTTCAGGACAATTACCTAGACCTAGGGCTACACGGTATATCGATAAACCGATATATACCGATATTCAAACCAATATCGATTGAATACCGGTGTAATTACAAAAATATCGGTTTATCGTCATTATTTATTTACCTACAATTTAATTTTCAAGATGTTTTGAGTTTTTTAACTGTAGCCCTGAATGAATAATATTATCCTTTATCCAAGGAATCGTGAGTTTGTGCCCTCGTAATATACAAATTCAGCAGTTGAAAAAATAATTTTCAAAAATTTCAACAAAACTATATCATGTGACCCCTCATTGGAACGAGCTCGACGAGCTCGTTCCAACGAGGGGCCACATGATATGGTTTTGTTGAATTTTTTTGAAAACTAATATTTTTTCAACTGCTGAATTTGCATATTACTCGGGCGGATGCGGCCGATTCGTTGGGTAAAGGGTTAAACGTTTAAGAAAATGCTGACAACTTTAGCCAACGGCCAGTTTAAATTTGATTCCGGCCCTATAAATCAAGATAATGACTTTCAAAGAAAATGTATCTGCCAGAAAGTAGAATTGTAGGTCGCAAAACAAATTGCATTCTAAAAACTAATAAATTAGACGAGGATTGCGCCGCACAATTGCTCGTTTTGATCAAATATCAGGGTTTTTTCCCTTGGGAGAACACCGGAATTGCTAAGAGGCACTCGACAGAGCACTGGAATATCCCACTTTTCCCAGATTTCCCCGATTCCCTCGCTTTCTCAAAACAATAAAACATTTTTTTGTCAGAATTTTTATTTATTTATTTATTGGTGTTTAAGGTCACATATTTCTGCACAATGGCTAACCATGACCGTGACAGTTTTACTGGTGGAGGAAGCCGGAGTACTCGGAGAGAACCACCGAGCAACGGCGAGCAACTGCCAGCTCCCCAACATACCAACTCCACACAAGCAGGGTTAGCATTGGTTGAAGACAGGTGCACCATCGACGTGCAGTACGCCTTAGTACACAGCGTCACCGTGCCCCCACGTGGGCAATGGGGGTGAAGTGCCTTGCCCAAGGACACAACGCGGTTGCCGAAGGTGGGATTCGAACCGAGGACCTCTCGGCTTGCAGCCTGCACCTCTACCAACTGAGCCACCGCGCCCCCGTCAGAATTTTTAGAAAATTGAACAAGGAGTTTATGTTCACTGTTGTTGCACACAGTTGCAGTTTTGAATTGGAAAAAAAGAGGCCATCGAAGCGATGGATTTCCTGTATTAACATCTAAACTCGCCTAATTTGCTGACATTATTTGAAAGTCGTGAGTTAAAACAGCTTCTTGTTATTATTTATATTAGTAATCACGATTGTGACGTTGACGGTGGTGTCGTTTTTCACTGTTCACGCACATACAAACTGTGGTTCTGCCTAATCTTGTGTTTTGAGCAAATTTAGACAGAGCACCGGGATATTTGCTCGTAGAGCACGTGAACATCGCTCGGAAGAGCACGCAAAATTAAAGTGTAGATCATCCACAGTGGAAGAGGAGCTTCAGTTGCATTCTCGAAGGTTTCACACATGACGTACGATGTACAAGGGAGATCACTCTTGTAATTAAAAACAAACATTGGTGATAGAACATGAATGATCCGTATGCGACGCCATGCTACGGGCATTATAAGCGCTTCTTCAAGCTACGTGGATGCTTCGGCCACACAGTGAGTGAAAAAATAAAAATGTTTAATCTTAGGATGGAGCCGCTGAACGAACGCAACTATCCTTGCTGTTCCGCAGTCTTCGCATTGCCCACGGGGAGGTGTAATGGCCGAGAGTCCTTGATATGGCTTCTCGTGTAAAATTGCATGGGCATATAATCCACTATCTAGTATGAGAGAGGAAGACCATTATGCCCGTGACTCACGATACAACATGGCGAATATGCAAATGTCTTGAACATGTTCAAAAGGCAAAAAAAAAAAGAAACTTTTTAGCTAAAACTAGAAGTTCTGTCACGAACTGCCGGCAAATAGCACGCCACTCTGGGCATTGATATGCGTGCTTTGACGATAGTAAGGCTATAAGATTCTGTTCATGTGTCCTATGCACAATGTTTCAGCCAGTGGATTTCCGGGTTTAACCCGGAAGTCCACTGGCTGAAACATTGCTTTTGCAAGCCATCGGTAATCAAGAGAAGACCGTCGTACTTTGGATGCCATTCGATGGGGAAATTTCGTGCAATTCCTATGCGAGATTATGTCAACATAAGTGCAATTTTCGTGAGAGAACGTCTCGTTTTAACTGTATTTTTGAACTTGTTTTACAAGTGTTATTCGAGTTGGATAAAGGGTGAAACGAATTTTTATTATTTATTTATTTATTTAATTATTTATTGGATTTAATTATTTATTTATTGGTGTTTAAGGTCACATACTTAATCCCAATGGCTAATCGTGACCGTGATAGTTTTTTACAGGCGGAGGAAGCCGGTGTACCAGGAGAGAACCACCGAGCATCGACGAGCAACTGTCAGCTCCTCAACATTCTAACCCTGTTCAAGCTCCGCTCAAGCAGGGTTACAGCGGTTGAAGACATGTTCACCATCGACGTGCAGTACGCCTTAGTACACGGCGTCGTCGTGCCCCCATGTAGGCAACCGGGATAAAGTGCCTTGCCCAAGGACACAACGCGGGTCGTCCCGGACGGGGATCGAACTCAGGACCTCTAGCACAGAAGTCCAACAGTCTACCACTGAGCCACCGTGCTCTCGTGAAAAAGATTGATGTCTAATGATGCATCCAACACATCGGTTGCCTTACGTACAACTGAACCTATTATCGATTGATTGATTGAATAAAAGTATAAAACCTCAGCAGTAATGAACTATTGATGCGGAATAAGATGTATGCTAGAAGTGAACGCTAAAATTGTGAATTCAATATTTATTCTCGGAACAGGTTTGCAGGCAATTACAGTTTATCGGTAACAGTTAGAGCAAGCTTTTGGTTTAGTGTTTCACTTAACAGGAAACCAATCAAGTCTTCTGAGATATGATATCGTGTATATGTGATTCAAAAATGGCAATGATCTTTTTGGTGATAAAGTCACGCGTACAAACGTTCTAATAGTGGTAGAATAGACAAGGAGTGAACATTGCAAGGGAGAACATTTTCGTCTATTTTCTTGGGGTTTTTTTTTGTCTGCACCGGATGAAAAGCTCATGTTTTCACTGACAAATGCCGCCCTATGGTCAAAAAAATCATAAATTATTTGATTGGTTAGGTCTACTTTCTCCTACAGTGCACTTTCGCCTACAGAATAGTTTTTGTAAAAGTGTACAGTTAAAACTAGAAGTCCTGTCATGAAATGCGCACAGATAGCACGTTGATCTGCGTGTTAATGACCATAGTAAGGCTTTCAAATTCTGTACATATGGCCTGTGTACAAGCAATGTTTCAGCCAATGGACCTCCGGGTAACCCGGAGGTCCATTGGCAGAAATATTGCCTTTGTTTGCTATTAGTAACCAGGAGAACCTGCCGTGCATTGGATGCCATTCGATATGGCAATTGTGCGCAATTCCTACGCGCAATTAAGCCTAGATAAGCGCACAGTTCGTGACAGGACTTCTAGTTTTAACTGTACGCGAAAGTGCACTAATTTAGCATAAGGGATTAACGGTTATTACTCGGTTTACCCATCGAAAATGGATTTACCCTCAACAATTTGAAAATGTGTACTATAAAGAACATGGCATCCTGTGCAGGGGTGGTAACTCGGGGTCTCCCGGAGCGGGGTCGGTCTCGAACGTCATCATGTTGTGCATGTCGATGGACTAGCCTGTCTACAGTGTTACGGTGGCAGTTCAAATGCTGGGCAACCTCTCTGTGTGTTCTGCCAGCTCTAAACATACCCAGGGCAAGGAGACGTTGATTCATTGTCAATCTTGGCATGCTAATGTGGAGTCGTTTTAACAGCAGCGCAAGTTTGAATGTGAACGATAGGAAGTCCTTACTTTAGTGTTTAAATACCCAAGGATTCACACTGCTGCATGAATTTTCAGACTCTCCACGTGCAAAACATGCATTTTCACAAACGTGCTGCACGTCATTTAACGTTAATGCAATTTTAACGGGGAAAGCTGTTTTTGTGTTCAATATAACTTATTCATGAACAGGTTAACACTCTTTACACCTACGAAATTATTTTTGTGGAGTTTGATCAATTTCTGCAATGCACACTTTCCTTTTTGGGCGAGTATATAAAGAACAGGAAAGTTAAATAGGACTTTTAAAAAAATATGTATATCTAGTGTTTTTTCGTGGGTATCGACGATTTTTATTATACGCATTTCGGGTATTCTATCACGCTCAACCGTGAATTATGGAGAAAACGTCATGAACGAAAATCTCTATATCTTCCCAAAGGAAGATATAGAGATTTACGTTCACGACGTTTTTTCTCTATAATTCACAGTTGAGCAGAAAATAAAATGATTTATATAATAGATATATAATAAAATATATTAAATATATTAAAAATAAAATATATGTTAAATATAATTTTATTAGCCCAGTTTCACTAAATGTGCTACTGAGTCAAGAAACTGTTTAGGAGTTTTTTGACTGGCAGCTAACTGATCCTTTAGTCTTTGAAGTCTTTGGTCAAGTTCACGATAAACTTTCTTCCGATGAGTGTGTGTGTGTGTGTGTCTTTTGGGGGTGGGGGGGGGGGGTTGGGTTGGGCGCCTCTGTATATACTGACTAAGTTTGTTTCTCCGTGCCTTTAAAGCCTTTGGAGTACACTCACAAATGTAAATATGTAGGGGTGTGCACGCTGAGCAATTTTGTTTAAGTGATAATGCCACCCCTCAATATGGTTGTTAGGTCTTGATCCTATATTGCTGTGATGATTCCAAATGGCTGGAAGAAAGCATACATCCAGCATTAACCCAGTTTTGCTCAACAGATGTGTGTTTTCATATTTACCTTTCCTGTTCTTAATAGTACACATATTCAAATTGTTGAGAGTAAATCCATTTCTGATGGGTAACCGTTAACCCTCCCCCCCTCCCCCAAGCTAAATTAGTGCACTTTCGCCTACACTTTTACAAAACTATTTTGTAGGCGAAAGTGACTGTAGGCGAAAGCAGATGCCTCCATTTGATTCTCAGGCAAACCCTCATTGAAACTGAACCCCCTCTTTGTTTTTATCTTTTACATATTTGGAGTCCTAACTGGAGTGATTAAACCTCAGACAGGTTTTGCTTCCTTCTTTGTTTAAGTCCTCGCAGCGGAAGTAACTCAGTTAATTAATTAATTTTATTTATTTATTAGGATTTAACGACACTTTCGAAAGTCAGGGTAACCTAGTGTCGGACAGTTTTACGGGTGGATAATGCCGGAATACCCGGAGAGAACTACCGTACTCCACACAGATCGTACAAACTCCACACAAGCAGGGTCAGCAGTGTATGCCTTAGTACATAGCGACACAGTGCCCGCACATGGGTAATCGAGATTACGTCCCTTATCCAAGAACACAACGCAGTCAGGGAATCGGAGCGTGGACCTTTTTGGTTTGAAGTCCAAATGCCGACACCACTGAGCCTCTGCGCTCCCATTTACAGAGAATACGCTACAACCAAAATACAGGCCTTTACATTGGGGGTGGCAAGTTAAGAGAGAATATCTCTCAGTTTTCAAGTGAAGACCGACTGTTTTTCAGGAGCGATAAAAAATAGCATATTTTCGACACGGTATATGTTATTCGCTGTCCTCGTGGGATGTCTTCCCACTAGACCAATTCCCATAAGACCAACTACATAGTATTTCTGATGAAGGGTTGATTAAGGATAATTAGGAAAACAATTATTTATAAAAATCTGCCCAACATCTATAAAATATCGACAAGCCAGAAAATGAGCAGACTATCATCTGAAAAATGAGGTCCCCAGAGGGTGAATTTGGTGATGCTACCCTGCACAGCAGGGTAGCATCACTAAATATACCCTCTGTGAACCTCAACCTGAATCAAGGTCTCAAAAATAATCAGAAAGAGGTACCCAGAGGATAAACTGGCCCACTGTATGGGATAGCATCAGCAAATTCCCCCTCTGGGGACCTCATTCTGCAAATGACAGCCTGCTTATTTTCAGGCTTGAATATCAATAACATTAAATACATTTATAAATATTTATAAATATATCAAATTATTGATATAGAATTATTTTTAAAGTAGAACACGCCAGTTGGTCTAAGGGGAATTGGTCTTTTGTGAATTAACCTCGTGGGAGTTGGTCTACAGGGAATTGGTCTAGTGGTTATGAACCCCTCGTGGGTAAAATGGGATTGACTTAGTTTACTCAGAAAATGTAGATTTTATTTTTATCACATGAAAATACCACTGATTTTCCAGAGAGAACTTGGAGATAAAAACAACCTGCATTGGAGTTTATAAGAAAAATACTGATTGACGGGCAGTTTTACATATTTCAGGATATTTTAAGTAGAATCCCCGTCGACTGATATTCCAAAAACATCGTCAAGGCATCTATGGAGTTGGAATACTTTATCAGTCGGGACTTGTGCCATTACAGTCTGGCAAATGGAGTTGGAATACTTTATCAGTCGGGACTTGTGCCATTACAGTCTGGCAAATCATGTCCACGCCTTCCCCAATCGGCCAACTACGCCACGCCCATAGAAGGCCGGTTTTGCGGCAGTTCTCAAACGATACACGGTACGGAACCGAAAAATCCCAAAGAGTCTAAACGGTTTAATATAAGCAATTGTTCCAAGGACTATTTTTTGTTTCATTGTGAGGTGAGTTACAAAGTTTAAAGAATATTGATGTAGCAATTCAGTGGCGGATCCAGGATTGAAAAAAGGGGGGTGGAAAATTGAGTGGCGGAGTCACGAACGAGCGCCGCAGGCGCGAGTTGGGGGTGAGCTCGAGAGGGGGTATCACCCTCTCCTCCTGGGGGAGGGGGTCACATTCTGGATGTATTTCCTTGTGTACTGCGTCCGGGGGATCCATACGTGGCTGCGAAGCGGCATGACAACTGAGCGTTTATCAGACCTAGCCGTTACCGCAATGCACGGGTTCGAGTCACCTGTTTCAAAACAGGAAATTTGTGAACGTTATTTTTCCAAGCACCCTCGGCGTATGACTAGCCAGTTATTTCATCCAAATAACATATCTCAGTATATTTTCGTTGATGAATCGACATTTATGGTGACTACGATTGGTACAATGTATGGTCTGTAGTCTGTACCTCATTGAGGTACAGACTACAGACCATACATTGTACCAAATCGTTTATACGATGGTGCCTAGTCGCGAGAACTCCTCGTGTAAAGATAATTTCAATACAGGTTGAATTTGATTTTGAAAAATTGCTTGTTGTCTCCCCTTTCAAATATCAAAGGGGGTGGAAATCCACCCTATCCACCCCCTCCCACCCCCCCGTGTATCCGCCCATGCAATTTTGCAACAGCGATAGATAACTGCAAGGCTGGTTGAATGGGAATTATGATTGCGTCTTTGAAATAACGCTTATTAAATATGTATACGCGTCACTTTGTGTGTATATACGTATTGTATGCACGATTTCCAGCCGGTCGTTTGTTGAAACTTTTCTTAGTTTACAGATACCGAAGAGGTTACGGAGATAATACATTTTATATGTTTAAGATTTGTGTTAAAAGATTTCATCCCATCTGAGAAGTTCAGATATTCTGATTGAGTTCTGTCGGTTTAATATATCACATATTGACACACGGTGATGCAAGGAGGCACATTTTGTGTCTGTGGAATCGATTTTGTGACAAAGTTTAAAACCAAATGTTTCAATGTAAATCCCACTTGTTATCCACAATCAGAAAAAAATACTGTAGTAGTATATAGAATATACCCATAGTAGCTTGGTGTACCAAATGTTCACCACGAGTGGTGAAGTGGTGTTAACCGCGAGCCTTCGGCGCGCGGTTAACACCACTTCACCACGAATGGTGAACATTTGGTACACCAAGCTACTTTGGGTATATTTTATTCATGATCGTCAGATTATTAAGAGTCGCTATTATTTTTTCTCGATTTTACTGATCAGCAGTCGTACATACGTGCGAATTTGTTTTTGTTTACATAATCATCGGTGGGCGGTACTTCCGCTGTCAATTTTATCACCGAAACGAAATAGAAAAAGAAACAGGGCCTTTTTTCATTTTAATAACGTAATAACATACTATTTCGAGTTACGGATGCTTTATTAACATGGGACAATGCATGTATTTTAATCTTTGGTGTTTTATGGGACAAACTCATTTAAAAACGTAATAAATAACTGCCACTTTCATTTCACACTTCGCGATAAATTTAGACACGTTCGCATTCAGGTCGACGTCACCAAAAGGTCAACTTGGATGTAGTTCCACTGTAGGTGTAAATTTTAACTGTTACAATCCGATTGCTGGCGTGTTCACCACGGTTGGTGTATAAAGCTAACATTTATGTCATAGGCTTTCCATATGAAGAACTTGAATATTACTCTGACGCCAACCTACTGAACATGGAGTAAGTGGGAATTCAGCAATAAAATGAGTGGTCATTCTTGGCCATTTGTCAGTAAGTTACCTACTGATAAAGAAGAAATTTAGGAACATATATATTGCTATGGCGTCAACATATTTCGCAAGGAGTAAGTGGGAACTCAGCCAAACAATGAGTGGGCATTTGTCTGTAAGTTACCTGCTGAGCCGTAGGAAATTTAAGGACTTAAATATCACTCTGACGTCACATTATTGTACACGGGGTATGTGAGAACTCAGCAACATGTGTCAGTGAGTTACCTTCTGATACAGAGAAGACACACGGGAACTTAAATACTTCTCTTACACCAAGCTATTATACATAGACTACGTGGGAACTCAGCCACACAGTGGGTGGACATTTGATCCAGAGAAATTAACCCTTTAAACTCTAGCGATATCTTCCATGCCAGTTCAATGGCAGCAATTAGAAGAGTCCATATTCATTATTTGGGGCAGACCAATCATTATTTTCAACGTGCAGCCTCGAGGCTACACGATGAAAGTATTGATTGGCCTACCACACGCATTTACTGAACAGCCATCCTATATAATGACGTTATGGCGTATCATGTTCCTGGCCGGAAAAGCCGCCGCTCGTTTCAAAGGGTTAATGGACTTAGTTATTACTCTGACCTGATACAGTTTTCGCGATCCATGTGCCAATTTAGACAATTGCACTAAAACTTTGATTTGACCCCAAAAAATATTCATTGGCTAAACGTTTCGCACCAAAGGAGTTTTTTTCACTTGTGAAGGAAAGCCACTGCGGCAGTGAAGAGCACAAGCCGGTGTTTCATTAATTAAAATTTTGCTGATGGTTTGGTGGTGATTTTTCATTACTTGGTAAAAGCAAGCGTGGATTACGAACAGTCCACGGAGAATGTACTGTATTGGAGTTACGGCGGTGTTCCTGAGATCAGAATTAACAGTTTCATGGTAAATTGTAATAGGTCCAAGCGTGGCTGTCGCTTAAGATTACATTTTATTACGATTTTATTTGCCGCACATGCAGGGCCTGTATGTCTAAATTTATCATATTTATCAAGTTTATTGAAAACAAAAATTTGTAGTATGATTTCGTTTTGGGCCTCTTTTTTAAATGCGTCTGAAGTAAAACACACGTTTACAGGTTCGCCTAACAACGTCCAGCAGTATGCATTAGTTATACTGCCATGGGTATAAGTATAATATGGAAGAATGTTCCAATCAGAGTAGAATCCTTGCCCTCTGATTGGATGAGAGCTGGCGTAGTTTCTTTTATGTTTACGGCTCCAGTAGCAAATGATACCGTCTGACGTCACAACGCGAAATATTTGAAATTACGTCACCGTTTCGTAATTGTTCCATCAACGGTGTGACTAGCAAGCCGCTTCATTTTTCACACGTGTAACAGACAATGTTCCGAATGAAGTGTTGTTTGAATTACAAAACAATTTACGATTTGAACTAAGATGGAATGAGTTTATCTGATATCTTGATTATTTTCACTGCTGTCGTGGGGGTACACGAGAGGTTTATTTACTAAACTTGTGATCGTTAAACGTTGCCTTGAACAAGGCAACTTTTAACGATCACAAGTTCAGTAAATAAGCCTCTCGTGTTTCACGATGTAAGTTTTGGGCTGTGGGTAGGGTCGTATTGGAACACATACGTTCTTGTGATAAATTGACGGTAACATGGTCTGAGGTTTGCGGCTCGGAGAGTATGTTCCACCTCGACGCTTCGCGTCTCGTTTGAACATAAGCCCCGAGCCGCAAACTCAGACCATGTTACCGTCAATTCATCACAATCATTTTTTTATATTATGACACGAAATTACTTGCTTTGTCGTAATGTCTACGTGGTCGCTGATCATGTTGCATACTATTTTTTGCATTATATTTGTTCGTTCCCTATCAGTCTATTTGAGGTGATAATGAAAAATAAAATAATATCAGCAAGAAATGGATGTTGTTGAACAATCTGACTGTAGCCTCAACCCAAAATATATTTGCCACAAATGTTTGGAAATACATGTATGCGAGAGTGCAAATAATTTGGTGTGAAGTCCAAGAGTGAAGTCACAAAAGAAATGAAAACAAAACATGTCGAAAAATATTCTGGAATCTTTCCCGGGGTTTTCATCACAGTAACCTTCGGTGACACGACCATCCTTGCAGTTACATTTTTGCAAGCTTGTTAAACTACTGTTGAAAGTATAAAAGGTGGGTAGGTTAAAGCAAAATAAAAATTCAATTGTAGTGTGTAGTTCGCCCGTTATCATTCCCATTGCGACTCATCAATAGATCTCGATTCCTTGATGGCTTGTGTGGGTGTAAAAACTGAAAGCTAATTTGTACATTCTCGTGATACGACTCGTTTATAATTTTATCCTACATACGCTTGGAGTAACTTCTGCTTGCTTAATTTTATCCTGAATGTTTCATGCAAAGACATATACATGCTTATTCCAAATTAAGAATAAAAAGAAATGACCACCTTTATGTAATGTTCGAAGCCGCATGCTATCTCCAGTATTCTAATGTGAGTTTATCGGAAGATGCAGGGGGGGGGGGGGGGGTGGTCCCGTGGTTACAGCATCGGATTTCAAACCGAAAGGTTCACGGTTCGATCCCCGCCAGGGCAACTGCATTGTGTCCTTGAGCAAGGCACTTAATCCCATTGTGGGGGCATAGTAGCACTGTGTACTAAGGCACACTACACGTCGATGGTGCATTTGTCTTCAACCAATACTAATCCTCTTTGTGTGGAGTTAGTACGTTGGGGAGTCTGATAGTTGCTCGCCGTTGCTCGGTGGTTCTCTCGGGTACTCCGGCTTCCTCCACCCGTAAAACTGTCAGACACGATGTGACCATGGCTGTCGAAAGTGTCGTAACCACTCCCACCCCCAAATAAATAAATAAATAGGGAGATAGGAGACGAATGGCACGCTGCTCCTTTTAACACACATTTCAAAAGTATCTAAACACCTAGAACATGAAGGCATGTCTCTACTTGTCTGCAATATAATACAGAAGGTCGAGTAACACTTTAGAGTCTGGATGATAGAAAGGGTATCGAAAAGTAACGTTTAGGAGATGTGTTACCCTCCACTTGCCCAATACTTTTTCAGTTAGGAAGTTTTTGTTATGATTTGAGTCTAAAATATCCATTCTCTGTTGCTAGTTACAATGTACTTTCGTAAAAAAACTTGATTTGATACTTAAGACTTTCGTGACACACGCGGTCGGTCATAAAATTCGAAATTTGTTGTACCCGATTCAAGAATAGAATAGAAAGAATAGTTCGTCCCCTGAGTTCCAATGTGTTCTATGTGCCGGCAGGCACATAGAACACATTGGAACTCAGAGGACGAGTTGCCTATTGAGTTGAGTTTTCGGTTCAATCGGCTTATCGGTATGCTTGCCTGTCATACATTATTACAACTATACATATAAAGTGGAGTGCGTTTGTCTCGTTATTAGCACAGAAGCTGAGATGCAACTTGTGACCGCTGCACTCGACTACTCATGCTACGGTACAGTCACCGAGGAGCGGGCCGTCGAGACGGGGGGGGGGGGGGGGGGGGGGGCGTAGTAACCCCGGGGCCCGGCATCCGGGGGGAGGCGAGGACACTAAAAAATAAAACAGTCTACTGTTTGTCAATTAAAAGTTCAATTTTATCAACCAGAAATACTTTTATTTAAGTTATCATCTGCAGAATAAAATAAAAATAAACAACGTTATAGAGATTACGTTGATTGAAATAGAATTAGAGAGGGGATTTCCAAAAGCTATATTTGGAAAGTTGATATTCACTGGAAAACCGGTGTACATGGATTTTTGAGTACCAGTCACATGTATAAGAACCAGCCAATAGAAATATGGTTATTTATAAAGTATATAATAATGGCCAATAACGCTAACAATTTTCCAACAATTTGTATGAAACTGCAGAATGTTTGAGCTTATGTATTCCTCTTGACTTCTGGGTTATTATTATATATTACGTTATTACTAGAAAACTCGACCCTTTTTCTTAGACTCCAATGCATGTTATAATGCCCCGACAGGAAAATTAATAGCGAAGGAGGGGGGGGGGGGGGGTGGGGGGGGGGGTGTCACACTCCCTCGATTCCCATAACGACGCACCTGGAAATTGTATTCACAGTGAGGTGCGTACATGTGGATGATAAATTAATGATATACAGCTAAACTTATTGAAGCATTACGCCGGGTGAAGTAAGCATAATCGTGTGCTACGTGGGCTTCAAATTTGTGTGCTAAAAAAAACAACAGATTAATATCTGTAAACCGACAAAAAATAATGTTGGACAGAAAAATAAATGATAACTTGAAGTGTAAATATTGTTCCACCAGTAACCTAAATTGTTTGTCTCAATTACATGAGTACAGTTCATCCGCCTTGGACTGATAAATATCCACGCCTGGGCCGTGTTGCCCACGGGCGCTTTTCTAAATCAATAATCAGTAGTTTTCGGCAAATATTCAATGAAAGAAGCACCGGGTCGTACCCGGTGCTTCATTCATTGAGAATTTGATGGCGATTCAATTGTTTTATGTCGGAGATTCGCTGATATCTTACCTCCTACAAGTATCTGGGAATTTCATTGGTTCAAAGACGCCACATGCAGACTGCATATAAAACCATATGCTGCCTGTCAACATCAATATACGTTGACAGCTATGGGTAATCTCCCCTTTGTTAATTTATTATTCAAAATGGCGGCAGCCGATAAACGCTTCAAATTAAAAGATTGAGTGTTGGAAGCCCATATTTCGTCTGAAGTGCAGGTTATGCAACTTAGAAGGCTTCATATTTTGTGGATGTGTGTCGTGTTACCTTCGAAATGAAACTGTTTGGTATGTATGAATTTGCCTTGTTACAATTTATGGGAGAGTGGCACTCTCCCATAAATTGTAACAAGGCAAAGACACGTGAACACATTGTGAGAATTCTCTCATTTAATTGTGATCGCTACTGTTAATATTTCTGTGAATAGATGCAGCAGTCGGAAAAATATATTCGTTACACAGTTTGTTGGTGGCCTAATATGGTATATATGGTGTCAGTTAATTCCATATTGGACTCGAGCGAGTAAGTAATATTATCGCATGCGTGAAAATACTGCCCATGTGTGGATTTTGACCTTTCCACGGCGACCGTACTGTACTTGGAAAATAATGTTGATTACTTATTGATTTTTCTCCAACTAAAAGTATTGTTATACGTAGACCACTGGTATGTAAATGACTATATGTCTAAAACGTCAAAGATTCTGAGACTGACCACACAGTGATGTGATCATAAAAGCGGTTTCTGTTTTGATCAGATCCGGGTCTGACCGCGTCAAACATTTTCCGATGAGTGTGTATTTTGTACATAAAAATACTTCCCAAGAAACCAGAGTCAAGAAGAACAAACGAAAATAACATCTTTGCATTTGTTTTTTTCATAGGTTAGATTCTACTGTGTTGAGGGGAAGAAAACGGACAGAGAATATTGACGAGATACAGTCTCAGTCCCATCTAAATTATATGTCCGCTATCATAAACACGGTGCTCTTTCAGCATAATACCTTTCTGCCATACAAATCAGTCGATTTTATTCTGTAAGGATATAAAAAATTATATCCGTTAATTCATTAATGATTCACGACACTTTCAACAGTCGACAATTTATTAAGTAAGGCAGGTGCAAAGTGAAGAGTGTAATTTTTTTCCCCAAAGAAAAACATCTGCAAGGGAAAATAGCTATCATACTCACTCACTTCCAACTAGATTTATTTATTTATTTATTTATTTATTTATTTATTTATTTATTTATTTATTTATTAGCTCAACTTTGACGTAGTCAAATTTGAGGTTATGTCATTGCCCGTCGGCCTTCGTCCGTCGTCTGTCTGTCCGGGCAACTAAACCTGTTTAGGAGCTATTATTTTTAGGAGGTTAGTCGACATTAGGGTAGTATTAGGGTTAGGAGAGGGGTGGGGTTAGGGTTAGGGTTAGCCCCAAGGCGGGGCTAAAGGTTGGAGGGGGTTAGGACCCAGGGGTGTGGGGGTTGTGGTCAGGGGTGGGGTTTTAGTTTTTATAGCCCCTAAACCAAACACTAGCCCCTAATCCTTTTGGTCTGGCTAGGGTGGGGTTAGGGTCAGGGGTGGGGTTGGGTTGGGTTAAGGGTAGCCCCAGAGTAGATCTTAAGGTTGGGGAGGGTTAGGTCCCAGGGGGGTGGGAGTTAGGGTCAGGGGTGGGGTTTTAGGGTTTATGGTCAGGGTAGGGTTAGGGTTAGGGTGTGTTTTTTGAGTGGATGGGAGTGGGGTTAGGGTGAAATATAAGTTCTAGGGTGGAGGGGTGGGTTTCTGGCTAAAATGAGGTTATGGACATATAAAATGTTTTTTGTGTAGCCCTTAAACCCAAATAGTAAGAACGTCCGTCTGTCTGTCTGTCCGTCCGTCTGGACGTCTGTCCGTCCGTCAACAATTCACTACTGCTTGGGCTGGACGCCGCATTTATGAACCAATCTTTACCAAACTTCTTGGGTTCCTTTGCTATCACCGTGGGACGAGAACGAGTGTTTTGGGGTGCGGTCCGAAATTCAAGATGGCCACCAGCAGCCATTTTGTACCTAAATTAGTGCAATCAGTTTTTTGTACTTCTGTATGAACGTTATGATTTGAATAAATGTTTGTATGAATGTTTAGTAACATGGAATACATCACATATAATACTGATTTTTTTTCTCGTGCAGAAATTATGCAAATTAGGTGAACTTTGATTTCTTCAGTGCTACTTACCCACAGTAAGTACCCATGTCAATACGGCTCGGGCTTGGGCTGTATTTATGAACTGATCTCCACGAAACTTCTTGGGTACCTTTGTTATCACCTTGGGACGAGAACGAGTGTTTTTAGGTGCTGTCCGAAATTCAAAATGGCTGCTGGTGGCCATTTTGTACCGAAATTAGGTGCAATCATTTTTTTGTACAGAACTTCTAAAAGGGTCGGGCTAGAGGCCGTATTTATAAACCGATCTTTACGAAACTTCTTGGGTGCCTTTGTTGCCACCGTAGTACGAGAACGGGTGTTTTGGGCGCGGTCCGAAATTCAAGATGGCCACTGGCAGTCATTTTGAACCGAACTTTGTGGAATCAGTTTTTTGTACAAAACTTCTGCATGAAAGTTCTGATTTGAATAAATTTTTGTATGAATGTTTAGTAACATGGAATACATCACATATAATACGAGTTTTTTTTCTCGTGCAGAAATTATGCAAATTAGATGAACTTTGATTTATCCAGTGCTACTTATACACAGTAAGTGCACATGTCAATACGGCTCGGGCTAGAGTCTGTATTTATGAACCGATCTTCGCGAAACTTCTTGGAAACCTTTGTTATCACCTTGGGACGAGAACGAGTGTTTTGGGGTGCGGTCAAAAATTCAAGTTGTCTGCCGGCGGTCATTTTGTACCGAAACTAGGGACAATCAGTTTTTTATACAGAACTTCTGTATGAAAGTCCTGATTTGAATAATTATTTGTATGAATATTTAGTGACATGGAATACGTCACATATAATACGTTTTTTTTTTTCCTCTTGCAGAAATTATGCAAATTAGATGAACTTTGATTTATCCAGTGCTACTTATACACAGTAAGTGCACATGTCAATACGGCTCGGGCTAGAGTCTGTATTTATGAACCGATTTTCACGAAACTTCTTGGGTACCTTTGTTATCACCCTGGGACGAGAACGAGTGTTTTGGGGTGCGGTCCGAAATTCAAGATGGCTGCCACTGGCCATTTTATACCGAAATTAGGTGCAATCACATTTTTTGTACAGAACTTCTAGGACTACGTTTGTTATCATCATGGGATGGTAACGAGTGTTTTGGGGGTTGGACAAAAATTAAAAATTCCTGTCGGCAGTCATATTTACGGGAAATGTGTGTATTACAATTTTTGTACAGAACCTGTAAATGTAAAGAAGATTTTTTATGTCAGTAATGTTTGCTATAAATTTATTGGGTGCCATCGTTATCACTGTGGTATGAGAACAAATATTTCTGGGTTCAGTCAGACCCACTCGGGGCCTCAAAAAAGGAGATAATTAAAAATCTTTTCCAACAAAACCAGACAAAAATAATGTTTCTTGAATTCAGCATCCCTAGGATGTGTATATTGAAATGTGTTGAAGCCAAGTTCCTGTGTTAATATTTGGTGTTGTTTGGGGAGGGTAAAAATTATTAGCACAACCCGATTTTCTATTTCCATTCAGTAAAAATAAAGCCTTCTTACCCGTGGGAACCCTAAAAAAAGATAAAAATTCAAATACCTTTATTTTAAGACCTGGACAAATATTTATTAATTAGTATGAATCAACCTTAGAAGGGTTTGAATCAAACAGGCCAAAACAATTGGTAACATTTGGCTTATGGTGCACCATACAAGGATCTCCCATTGTAACATTAATCCCATGGAGATTTATTTTCTAGTTTAGCATCTAACTGTCAGCCACCTTTACAATACTTTACCTGTACATTTGTTACAGGCTACGGTCAGTATTTATATACAGACCTTTACAATACTTTACATGTGCCTTTGTTATCAGGTCATTACCTAGATGTGTGTCATTGTTGTGTCACATACTATTCATGTACATGTCTTACACAGGTTGAGCTACAGTGTCATTGACACTTTCATTTTTTTTGTGTGTGGGGGGGGGGGGGGGGGGGTGGAGAGTGTTCATTTTATCTTTAGCTCATAGGATTCCCACAGGTGAGGAGGTTTTATGTTGAGCTAATAATATTTTATATAATATGTTGTGCAAATGATGTTTACCCTCCCCAAACAACACCAAATATTAACACAAGATCTTGGCTGAAACACATTTGAATATACACACCCAAGGGATGCTGAATTCAAGAAACTTTATTTTTGTTTGGTGTTTTTTAAAAAGATTTTTAATTAACTCCATTTTTGAGTCCCCGAGTGGGTGTGACTGAACCCAAAAATATCTGTTCTCATACCACAGTGATAACAAAGGCACCCAATAAATTTGCAGCAAACATTAACTGACATAAAAAAAAAAATCTTCTTAACAGACGGACGACGAGACATGACATAACCTCAAATTTGACTACGTCAAAGTTGAGCTAAGAATTTGACTACGTCAAAGTTGAGCTAAAAACAAACAAAACACAACATTGGACAAAGAAATATACCCGACCAAAGGCACTTGATCATGGACACTTGACGAAATGAAATGCTCAGAAAAAAACATGTCCCTTCCCTATACGTGTATATTTAATACATATAGCATGGCTTTGAGTTGACTATGCCAAAATAGTGGTCCTCGAGGAGAGGATAGTCCCGACGCGTAGTCAACGAAAAGTCATGATATATTTATTATATTAGATGTGTGTGTGTGTGGGAGGGGGGTGGGGGTGGGGAGGGGTTCTTCATCGGTCATATATGCAAGATAATATTCTTATTCACAGCCAAAGAGAAAAGAAAATGGTTCAGGGTTTAAACAGGTAAACTAAGTTAATTCTGCCACTCATAGTTCTGGGACAGAGAGAGGTAGAGAACCAAAACCTCAAGAAACCCAATACCATTATACCATTAACCCCCTCCCCGCCCCCAACACTACTACAAACATCACTTTCGATACACATATTTTTATTTCTCCAAACTAAATGTAATAATGTATATGGGACGAGATGTCTTGTAAAGTATTTACGCTTCAATGGAATTTTCTAAGCGAATTCGAATGTTACTATTTATAACCGTGCACTATTACCGTGCACTATTCTTTTTTCAAAAATGATAGTAGGTCTGTGCGATTTCGCTGACGAACTATCGGAAAATAGGGTGTTTCTGTTCAACCAATCAGAACGCGGGAATGTCACGTGACATCTAATATTTAATATATAATGAGGGGATATTTTATTCTGAGCTTCTTATTTCGTCAAATGGGTGGGAGCATTTGCCTGTGACCAGACCCCGTAATAACAACTCCAGTCATAAGAACATGTCAACATTTTCAATTAGCCACCAATTCTGAAATTTACATCAATGCCGCCTTGAACACCTTCACACCAATGACCAGGATTTTAAAATAGATCAAGAATTCAGTACCATTCAAGTGAGTGTTATTAGTTACCCCGTGTCTGATCACGTGGTACGGGTTTTTACCTACCCGAAGCCAGCCGTATCCCATGAGAATACGGCTGGCTTCGGGTAGGTAAAAACCCGTACCACGTGATCAGACACGGGGTAACGAATAGAGCTGTCACGATTTTTTAATTTAGGAATCGATTAATCGTCGCAAATAATCGATGATAATCGATTGATCGCACCTAGATGACCCACCCCCTCTACCTCTCTTTGATGTCGATAAAAATGAAGTTCAAGTCAGTTGACCTACCTCAAGTAAACAACGAAGACGATCCTCTTTTAGTTACATTCAAAGCCTTGATGTTCTGAACTATTGAACCGTCAATGTAATAATCAAGACCGGTCGGCAGTTGCGAACTTCGCAACTGCCGACCGGTCTTGATTATTACACTGACGGTTCAAAAGTTCAGAACATCAAAGCTTTGATGAATGTACCTGAAAGACAAATGCTTCCCACAGCTTCTTGAGGTTTTACATCGATGTTCTTAACTCTTTACCTTTAGAAACAATATTTTTATCATCAAATTTTCTTTTAGTTATTAAACGTCTAAAACGGGATACAATTTACCGATTATTCGACAACGAAAAATACTAATCGATTTCGCAGTGACCGATCAACAATCGATTAAACGATTAATCGTGACAGCCCTAGTAACGAATTTATCTACTGACTTTCCTTTTTAGAAGTACAATCTATTTCATGTGTGAACACACACGGCATGAGATCTTTTATCTTCCATTGTTGAGCCATACAGGTTTCTGTGGAATTTTTGTGCAAAAGAGTGTTTTTGTGAAAATATGCCGATATGACTAGTATAAAAAAATTATTGAATTTCTTTTTTTCTTTTTTGTCTCAAAAAACACAGCTTATGAACCCCACGTTGGGGGGTACTCGACAAGATCATTCCAATAAGGGGTCATGAGCTATATTTTGGAGATAAAAAATTAAAATATAATACATGTACACTGTAAAACTGGAATGACGCGTCTTCTACGGGGTATGGACAATTTGTAGATTTCGGAAAGAGGCTTCCACTGGGTATGGGAAATTTGTCAGTGGCTGGGCGGACGTATCGTGGGTTTCAATGAATATGGTCTCATACCACGTATCTATCAACCAATCAAATCTAAAAATTCACTTTAGTCAATAGATAATAAATTGTCCCACATGAAGCAAATTTATATAGCTTATCATACCGCTGTTCATATTTCTCGTGCATTTTCTTCTGTCACTGGTGTTGGAACAGTCACGCCCTGACTGTTTTGAGCAACATTTTTTTTTTACTGCCTGAACGTAGGAATTGTTAGATAGAACGGATTCTAAAATGGGAGGCCTCTCTGGGTCAGTTTATATCCCATTTATTCATTGTATTGTTAAGGAAGTTTATGTCATTCACTTTCCCCGAATGCAAAATATGACCATCCCTGACGCCAGGTTGCACGCGAATGCTTCAGTGTTAGGGCGGGTGGTGGTGGCTCAGTGGTAGACTGTTGGACTTAGATGCTAGAGGTCCCGAGTGCAATCCCCGTCCGGTAGGACCCGCGTTGTGTCATTGGGCAAGGCACATTATGGAGGCACGATGACGCCGTCTACTAAGGCATACTGCACGTCGATGGTGCACATGTATTCAACCGCTGTTACCCTGCTTGAGCGGAGCTTGAACAAAGTTAGAATGTTGAGGAGCTGACAGTCGCTCATTGATGCTCGGTGGTTCTCTCCGGGTACTCCAGCTTCCCACGCCCGTAAAACTGTCGCGGTCACGATTACCACTTGTGCATAAGTATGTGGCCTTAAACACCAATAAATAAATTAATAAATTGTAAGGGCTATTTTCAAAACAAGTTCTTCCCTGGAAAGTCCACCCTTCCATACCATTCTCCAGTGGCGTAGATATAGGGGTGAATGAGGGTGAGGCGCAACACCCCCTCCCCCCTCAAAAAAAAAGTCGAAAAATATCTGTGCTTGTCAAAACATTTGGTTCGGGAGGGGAGCGTAGTTTTGTTCTATGCAGAATATTGCGGCTGTTGATATGAGAACCTCACTAACCGCGCTACCCGATAAATGCAAATAGGTTGATACATACCCCTCCATCTTACTCCGGTAACTAGAAATCTGTTCTAAACCGTATTTGATGGGTGGAAAGGGCGCAGTTTCAACATAGAAACTTACGAACAGCAACAGAGACTCCTCTGATTGCTCATAGAATCCGCGAATCGATTGGGCAGCAGTGGTTGCGTTCTAAAAAATCTGCGAGGGTTAAAAATCGCTAAAAGTCAAAGCCAAACTGCTTTGCAGGCGCCCAAAACTCTCGCAGGTGACAATTCCTGTTTTACCTTTCTCTGGTAGAGTCTATTTTCTCCCCCCCCCCCCCCTCCCCTCCCACTGCATGTGTAACATACGTCTGTCCAGGGTGAGATAGCAGGGAGAGACAGATGTATCCCACCCCACCCACGTGACGTTATACATTTTTAACGTTATTATGACGCGATGCATAGTATTTGGCTACCAACTAATTCATATTGACGTCATCAGAATGCCGTATGTTCAAAGTTTGATCTCTAAAACTCTTTAAACTCCAAGATGCCACCGTTCCTAATTGATTTCGTGATATATACCTTTGGTATATACATAACTGTTGCATGCTCTTTCCGATGGTGTCATTAGTTTTTCAAAACAACGAATACCAAATGAGTTGATTATATCAGCACGTGACCGCCGATTACCTCTGGCTAACATAACGGTTGTATGATGGGGGGAGAAAAATAATCCCTGATGGGTACGGGTGTGGGATGGGAAAATCTCACCCTCGAGACAAGATATTTGGTCCAGACACTCGGCAAGTCTCAGAGCAACATAAACTGGGAATTGTTCTCTGGGTGCATATATTATTAGGGATAAATTATTGTGTGTTCATTGAAGAATTGTCAGTTTCTTATTTTAGAAATATGAACAATAAATTGACACTATTTCCCATGCATACTCCCGTCTTCACTGTTGTATTACTTATAATATCAGACTGACTGACAGGGCTGCGTGGCAACTGGCGATTTGAAAGATAATTTAGTCAAACTCGAGTGGGTAATTGACCAAAATTCCCAATGCAAGCATGTACAATCCCATCCGGTAGCGACGACTCTGGCATACTATGATAGGTATTTAACGGGATGAGTGCCAGAAGCCACTAACAGGGCTTTCAGAACAATGAGGGTACCAGAGCAAAAGCCAACATTTGCTTTGTCATGTTTCATATTCAGTCAAACGCAAATAATATTTTGTTTATATAAATTTGTTCTATTATAAATCATGGGAGACTGCCTGTGGTCACTCTCAAATAATTTTTTATAAAACAAATTTTGAATAAATACAATCCACCAATAATAATCTAGCCCTCAACCAGTTAACTACATTGTTACAACTGGCCCAATCTTTGACAGTTTCGCTGTTGCCATAACACCTCCAAAACAATATTTAGGCCTATTGAAAGTTGTGCATGTTGTCGATACTGGACTGGTTTGTGTCGAGAATACGTTGACTGTCTCTGGCATTTGTGAAATCGATATTGCTGTATAAAACTGTTCACGTCCGTGATACGTGAGACCCGAACAAGCCTAACATGGCTGACAATACGGGATCGATATATTTCATCACACACAACAGATTATAACACTGCAGGCAATTTATTTATTTATTGGTGTTTAAGGTAACATAGCTATGCACAATGGCTAATCATGA
Organism: Pictodentalium vernedei; assembly: GCA_031216915.1. Lineage (NCBI taxonomy): Eukaryota > Metazoa > Mollusca > Scaphopoda > Dentaliida > Dentaliidae > Pictodentalium > Pictodentalium vernedei. Next base: position 857,500,177 of record CM062297.1, read on the forward strand.
CCGTGACGGTTTTACGGGCGGAGAAAGCCGGAGTACCTGGAGGGAACCACCGAGCAACGGCGTGCAACTGTCAGCTCCCCAACATACTAACTCCACACAAGCAGGGTTAGTATTGGTTGAAGACAAGTGCACCATCAAAGTGCAGTATGCCTTAGTACACAACGCCACCGTGCCCCCACGTGGGCAGTAAGTGTCTCGTGGGTAATAAGTGTCTTGCCCAAGTTTGGGTGCAATCCATGAGAACATAATCACGATTGAAATATTTTTTTCCGGAAATTATGTGAAATTACCCTACATTGGCGTTTGTTTAAAATCATAATGCGAAAGAGGTGCCAACGGAAATCGCCATTGTTCAAACGATCGTTAACAATTTACAGGACTGCGATCGTTCCACATTATAGTCATGATACATTGTTACTGTGGCGGAAGTGCAGTGCCTCAGTAGTTAGAGATACAGACTAAACCGGGAGGTTCTAGGTTCGAATATCACCTTCGGCAACCGTGATGTGTCCATGGGTAAGACACCAAATCCCAATTGCCCACGTGAGGGCGTTGTGTACTAAGGCGTACGGCACGTCGATGGTGAACTTTTCTTCAGCCAGTGCTAACCCTGCATGTGTGGAGTTAGTACGTTGTGGAGTCTGACAGTACCGTCGCTCGTTGGTGTACCTCGAATTACTCCACCCATGAAACTGACCGCCCCAAGGCGACCCTGGATGTCGAAAGTGTCATTAATCCTCAGTAAATCGTAGCTGTGATCACCCTGCATTACCCGGCCACAAAACGAGGCCTATCAGTTTAAAAATCACAGCCGCGTGGTATGCCGCGCACCTGTAACAAAGTTTGCGTGTGCGATTTGTTCCCACGGGCGCACATTTAAAGTGAGGGGAAATTGTCACTGATATAAGTTAAGCTTTTTCCAACCAGTTTGTAAATTGTAGTTAGGCATGGTTAATTGTATTAGAAAAGAGTTTCTCACCTTGAGTGCCATGAATTTGATGAGATCATTGGGGGAAAATGTACTCTTACTTTTGTGGGTATCTTTCTTCTGTTCACTGCTAAGATAAATGTCACTAACAGTTCCACGTTTACATTCACCTATTCCTCGCAATGAAATGTCTGGCGGGAATATGCTGCGAGTTATGAAAGTCGAGTGGTAAGAAATAATTGTCTTCTTCTGCACCATTAAGCCTTTACCCAACGCGAACGATATCAAAATTTATTATTTTAAATATCATTTTTTCAAATTTTTTAAAACATGTCAACAAAACCAAATTATGTGACCCCTCGTTGGAACGAGCTCGACGAGCTCGTTCCAAAGAGGGGTCACATGATATGGTTTTGTTGACATTTTTTGAAAAATAATATTTTTTCAACTGCTGAATTTGCATATTACGCGGGTGGATGCGGCCGATTCGTTGGGTAAAGGGTTAAACAACAGAAACTGAAAAACATTGTAAAATGTCGTGCGCTGCCGATTACCACCTTTGCGGTGCAGTACCTTGTTTGCGGTTTAAAAAACAGCAGATTGTTACGCATAGAAGTTGGAAAATTGGTAAGTACACGCATTTCAACAAGCCTACTTGTGTTGCAAACTCTTTCAGGGTAGGTATTAATCACCAATACTTTCGTCCAAGAAATATTTTCATGAGAGAAATAAAAAACAATGTTTTTGAAGTATTTTAAAATTGAAATATGGAGATAAAAATTCAAGTTGTTTGGTTTGAACTGCGAATTATATTTAAAATATGCTATTGTGAGTCCTTGGAGCAGCATCCGTATAGAGAATTGTCTTATTTTAGCCAAATGTGTAAGTTACGTTTGTGAGCCTTTTGTGAAAACATGTTTAAACGGAATTTATCGAGGAGGGGGGGGGGGGGGGGGGTAATTGATTTTTATGAATACCTTATTTGCAGTGTTACCACCTTTTGGGGTTTAGACAACACCGCAAATCAGGTATTCTAAAGTTCAACTCCTCTCGTCGAAGCTGCCAAATAAGGCGAATGCAGGACTTTTTATGAAAGATGAAGCTGACCTAAACTCAAAGACAAAAGTCTGAAGCAACAATGGAGCGAAAGTTTGACCTTCTGTATCCTTGATATTCACGGAGAGAACAAATTTTGTCAAAAATTTCCGAAAGAATGAGGATGAACGCTAATGCATTTTCAATAACAGAGCTCAATTACTTCATAAAACACACCGACACTATGTACAAGAATGCAATAACATTCCATAGATCGCCATATTAATTTTTTTAGTGATATTCGCAAGTTAATAGCAATTATACCATAGTTTATGACACCTACCTTCAACCGTTTCCGTCTTTTTTAAACCGCAAACGAGGTACTGCACCGCAAAGGTGGTAATCGGATGACCAGCGTGATACAGACAGGCAGTTTATTGAAATGATTTAATATTTGTACAAAAAACTAGTAAGAACATCATTACCAGAATGTTCTATCAAACTACTTTATTAGCAGCTATTGAATATGCTTGCAAAATCTTTCATTGGCAACGCAGGCGCCCAGGCAAAAGCAAAGATAAAAATAAACCTTATTAGGAAAAAAAATACTCTGGAAACCTGTGTCCAAGGCAACCCAATACAGTTACCTCCAGATTAGGTGTCGAACTCAACCTTAAAATATTGCAACTCAGCTTTGTGAAATTTAATGCAATGCTATTGCATATACTCGTACAAAAACATACAAAACGTTCTAAATTATTTCCACTTAAAGCTATGTGTAAAATTATTAGATCTGCACTGTATGAAAGCGATGGCCAGAATGAACTTATTGCCGTTTGACCGCTCTCACATCACGGTGAAAACACACACCGTGTCCAAATACTACTCACCAATCAAAATCATTTAACCCCACTACCGCTACTATTAGTATACTGCCATGCCGAGAAGACAAATGTTTTCCGCTATTCGTTGAACCGCGGAAAGATGGTAATATGCTCCATAGACCAAGATCCCCTTGTTATCCAACATTGACCACTGAAAAACGAATTTTAAAATGCTAGATTTCATTTTAAACAGTTCAACAAAATCAAAGCAATTTTTTTTTTCTTCTGTAACACGTTGGAAAAGTACCAAACAGCTAATTTATTTTGGAAGCACCATTATTCACACTGAGAGATTTTTTCAGTATTATAACCTGCGATTAACAACACCTCGTCAACGAAAAGTTTGTCTAATTTGTCGGTAAAAGACTGTGTTACATTGACAGGCACATGCTCACTGCTGCCCACACAGAAAACAACTTGCAGTGCGTTCAACTGTTGTGTCCTTGGGTAAGACACTTAATCTCAATTGCCTACGTGGGGCACGGTGGCGTTGTGTACTAAGGCATACTGAACGCCGATGGTTCACTTGTCACCACCCAATGCTAACTCTGCTTGTGTATGTGGAACTAGTACGTTGTGGAGTCTGGAAGTTGCTCGCCATTGCTTTGTGCTTCTATCCGCGTACTCCGGCTTCCTCCACCCGTAACACCTACAGATCCATCGAGCAACAGCTAGCAACTGTCAGCTCCCCAACATACTAACTCAACAAGAAGGGTTGCCATTAGTTGAAGACGGGTGCACCATCGACACCTTAGTACACAGCGCCACTGTACCCCCCCCTCCCCCCACCTGGGCAATGGGGGTGAATCGTCTTGCCAATGGGCACAGGACGGTTGCCGCAGGTGGGGTTCGAATCGAGGATCTCTCGGCTTGTAGCTGCACCTCTACCTACTGAGCCACCGCGCATCCAGAGTTGACGTTGGGCAATATCAGCATTGGCAACAAAAACGAGAAGTCGACTAATTGCTTCAACATTAATATTGACCCTCACCCCAACAGGGGCAAAAGAAAAGGCACCTGCTGAGTTTCCATTTTTTTGCATACTTCAATAGTCATTTTAAAGCAGAAAAACATCATCTAAATAGACCTTTCCCAATCTGGGTTTAAGGGGTCATGTTACAACCAGTTGTGTATAAATTTACCAGTAATGTCGAAATCGACCAGTAATGTCGAAAAAATTAACCAGTAATGTCGAAATCAACCAGTAATGTCGAAAAAATCGACCAGTAATGTAAAAATCCGTAATGTCGAAAAATTAACCAGTTGTGTCAAAAAGTGACGACCAAAATGACGATTTTTCGCAAAAATTTCAATATTTTTTCGGGTTGCTCAAATTGTACTTTTGCCTATATTCATCGACTTTTAACCATTTTCGCGCAAGTTTAAACACATTTACCCCAGTAAATATGGAATTTTATGTTTAACAATTATTTCCCTCTTTCATATGCACAACATATCCCACCCTATTTGCGCTCTCTCTCTCTCTCTCTCTCTCTCTCCTCTCTCTTTCTCTGTCTCCTCTTTCTCTCTATCTATCTCCCCTCTCTTTCTATCCCATGTCCCTCTGCCTTTGTCCCCCTCCCTCTCCCTCTCTCTCTCTCTCTCTCTCTCTCTCTCTCTCTCTCTCTCTCTCTCTCTCTCTCTCTCTTTCTCCCCTCTCTCTCTTTCTCTCTCTCCTCTTTCTCTCTATCTATCTCCCCTATCTTTCTATCCCATGTCCCTCTGCCTTTGCCCCCTCCCCCTCTCTCTCTCTCTCTTCTCTCTCTTTCTCTCTCTCCTCTTTCTCTCTATCTATCTCCCCTCTCTTTCTATCCCATGTCCCTCTGCCTTTGCCCCTCTCTCTCTCTCTCCCTCCCTCCCTCCCTCTCTCCATCATTCTCTCTCTCCATCCCCCTCTATCTGTCTTTCCCCATCCCCCTCTCTCTCTCTCTCTCTGCCTTTGCCCTATCTATCTATCTATCCATCTGTCTGTCTGTCTGTCTGTCTGTCTGTCTGTCTGTCTGTCTGTCTGTCTGTCTGTCTGTCTGTCTGTCTGTCTGTCTGTCCGTCCGTAATGTCGAAAAATTAACCAGTAGTGTCAAAAAGTGACGACCAAAATGAGGAGCACTCACACTTTCCGAGGGGAAGGGGGGTATAGCCACCTCCCCCCCCCCCCCCCGATGACACCCCTGGTCGTGTGCTTTAATGACTGACTATTATAATGTCAGTCACTACCCGATATTTGCTACATGTCTATCATCTAGTTCTACCAATTTGCTACCTGCCATTTTACCTACATCCATCAATCAGTCAGTCTGCGTCACCCGCATGTACCCGCATGTACGTGGGGAGCATTATTAGCTCAGTCGAGAAATTACCTCGCAATTCAATTTGATGAATATCCGGGTTCTATACCTGACGAGGTCAGTTAAGTTGTGTCCTTGGGAATGACACTTTATCCCAGGTGCACGTTGACTTCGTGTGCCAAGCCACATGCCGAAATGACACGTGTATGGTGCGCGTGCTTTAAACTAAGTGTCGTAAACGAAATCATTCAATCTATCAACCAACCAATCAATCTTTGTATGTAGGTCTGCCTGTCTTTCCGTCATTCAGTTGTCTATCCACGTCTAGGGGTTATTTTTCACACGCCACATTGCTATCTGTCTGTTTGGATTTCTGTCCGCCTGTCTGGATGCTGCTAAGCTGCCTGCCTACACAGTTGCCAGCCTACATGTGTGACTGTATGTCTATCTGTGCGAGCGCAAAATACTAGACAAATTAATTCAGCGTCGTATCTATTCATTATCTATCCAGAGAGAGAGAGAGAGGGGGAAGGAGGGGGGAGAGATAGAGAGAGAGAGAGAGGGGGAGAGAGACAGAGAGAGAGAGTTGGCCAAAGACAGAGGGAAAAGGGGATAGGGAGAGAGCGATAGGCGATAGAGAGAGAAGGAAGCGGAGAGAGAGGAGAGATAGAGGTAGGGGCAACGGCAGAGGGACAGACAGACAGACAGACAGACAGACAGACAGACAGACAGACAGACAGACAGATAGGGCAAAGGCAGAGTGAGGGAGAGAGAGAGAGAGAGAGAGAGAGAGAGGGATGGGGAAAGACAGACGGAGAGGGGGATAGAGAGAGAGAATGATGTAGAGAGAGAGAGAGAGAGAGAGAGAGAGAGAGAGAGAGAGAGAGAGAGAGAGAGAGAGAGAAGGAGTGTGGGCAAAGGCAGAGGGACATGGGATAGAAAGAGAGGGGAGATAGATAGAGAGAAGGAGGAGAGAGAGAAAGAGAGAGAGGGGAGAGAGGGAGAGTGGAGAGAGAGAGAGAGGGAGAGGGAGGGAGGTGGGCAAAGGCAGAGGGACATGGGATAGAAAGAGAGGGGAGATAGATAGAGAGAGAGAGAGAGAGAGAGAGAGAGAGAGAGAGAGAGAGAGAGAGAGAGAGAGAGAGAGCAAATAGGATGGGATATGTTGTGCATATGAAAGAGTGAAATAATTGTTAAACATAAAACTCCATATTTACTGGGGTAAATGTGTTAAACTTGCGCGAAAATGGTTAAAAGTCGATGAATATAGGCAAAAGTACAATTTGAGCAACCCGAAAAAATATTGAAATTTTTGTGAAAAATCGTCATTTTGGTCGTCACTTTTTGACACTACTGGTTAATTTTTCGACATTACGGATTTTTACATTACTGGTCGATTTTTTCGACATTACTGGTTGATTTCGACATTACTGGTTAATTTTTTCGACATTACTGGTCGATTTCGACATTACTGGTAAATTTATACACTACTGGTTGTAACAGGTCATAAGGTATTTTTTCAAAAGTGGTTATACTTTGATGAAAAAGGCATACCGGGAGTATGCCAGGCAGATGCCGACGGCGAGCATACAAGGGGTTAGAGGATATTTAAATTTACTATCTAACATTGCTCTCTGGTGGCTTTTGGGGGATTCATCTGCTTTCTACACTTTTGAAATAAATGTAAAATACACCCCCACCCTCAGAAACGCCCCATCTCTCTCTCCTCTCTCTCTTCTCTCTCTCTCTCTCTCTCTCTCTCTCTCTCTCTCTCTCGCTCTCTCTCTCTCTCTCCCTCTCTCTCTTGAACTTTAGATTAAAATTAGGTGGGGGGGGGGGGGGGGGCACTGAAACTCGAAAGTTTGTGAGGCAGGAAGACAAAGAGGCACTGCATTTGGGTATCCATGCATCACAGAGGTGGGATGGAGGTTGAAAATCACAAGATGGTTTAAGATGTTTTTTCGGGGGATGTTGAAAAAGGTTAACCTCCTCATGTGATCTCTGCGCCATCGGTTGTGTGGTGAATTTCATATCCGACTTACACTTACATTTATGAGTAAAAGTTTAAGCAACGCGGGCAATCTTTCAAATCCCGCTGGCGCTGCCTTCTGCAAATCCATTAACCCTGAAAATAACAGGTGGGTGGAAAATCTTTGTCTCCTGCAATATGAACTCCAATAGGTAACTTCCATTAACACGCATCGGCACAGGCCAGTGTTACGAATGTTCTCCCCGTCAGAATTGTCTGGCCCGATCTTAATAGGGACAGGCACAATTTGTCCTCCAATTTATTTATTTATTCATTCATTTATTGGAGTTTAACGACACATTCAACAGCCAGAGTCACCTCGCGGTGGAAGCCGGGGTACCCGGAGAGAACCACCGAGCAGCGGCGAGCAACTTTAAGACTCCCCAACAAACTAACTTCATACAAGTATGTTGCGCATTGGTTTAAGACAGGCGCACCGCCGACGTGCAATACGCCTCAGTACTTGCCCCACGTAGCCAATCGGAGTTGAGTGGCTTGCTCATGGACACTGCGCATTTCATTTGTTGAAAGTGAGTGTTTCTGAAGGCTGCGTGCCGTGCACGTAGCACCCAAAACAAGAACTGGAGGACTGACGTCGTAACTAAAAGTGAGCAATATATTTTTTCACTACGCATATTGCAGGTCCGACGCGCTCAGACCTGCTAAATCACTGTTAGTGCCGTCCCTGTAGGTAAAGATTTCATTTAACCCTTTACCCAACGTAACGGCCAAAACCGGCCAGCGCTATTCTCAAAAATCGACAATTAATTTTCATTATTTTTCAATTTTTTGTCTCAAAAACATAGGTTATGACCCCTCGTTGGAACGAGCTCGTTCCAACGAGGGGTCATAACCTATGTTTTTGAGACAAAAAATGAAAAAAATTAGTTATTCAAGAATTTTTTTGCAAGTGTCGTCTTCTTTTCATGTTAGGTAAAGGGTTAAGTATCAGAGGCCTCCTGAGCCCGAGAAAAACGGCTGCAGTAAGCCTCACTGCCACCTCGCCACCGAATCTCACTATTAAGTCTTGGTTGGGACAATCATGGCTTTAGCGCCCCACGACAGACACCCGAGGTCGTCTGCTGGCAGTGGTCGACATTCTTCTTTCTCCCCTTCTCACTTTGTCTCCAGGGCAGATGAGTCTCTCTTTCCGGTGGTTTGGTAGCGCTCTCCCTTGCCTTGTTCGATCTGAACCATGGCCTAGTAATTCAGTAAATACCGCGTAAAGGAGGGGTGTAATGGGTTGCATACCCCAATAGACATGTGCTGCACAGCATGCCCGCAGGAAAAGTGTTCTTATGACAAATCTGTGAAAATTTCAGGTCATTAGACCATTCGGACCAGGAGATATTGATCAATGAAAAAAATAGCGTTTATTCCACGTTTGGCGGCTATTTATTTTGCTTTTATGATAATGATACATTTCATTCTTACTATTTCGTCTATTACTGATGTTCTGCTAATTCACAGTACCGAGATAGTAGGCCAAAATGCCCGTTTTTCAGGCCTATTTTGGATATTTTGGAAAAGTTTTGGCAGAAAAAATAATTTTGGTAAACTTTTGTTACCACTTGGTTATGGAAATGTGTATTTAAATCTGTGAAAAATTTAGGTCATCAACCCATTCGGATCAAGAGATATTGGTCAATGAAAATTTGGGTTATTGTTTCCACTTCTGGTGTCCATTTTGGACTCATTGTGGAGACTCATTGTGGATAAAATCGAATTTGTTTTTGCATTTATGACAACGATACATTACATTCTTGCTATTCAGTCTGCTGCGAGTGTCCTACCAATTCACAATCCCGTGACTGTAGGCCAAAATGTCCGATTTTCAGGTCTTTTTTTGTGTTTTGCAAAATTTTGGCACAAAATTTTCTTTCTGTAAACGTTTGTTACCAGTTACTTGTGGAAAAATGTATTTATAACAAATCTGTAAGAATTTCAGGTTATTAGATCTTTGGACCAGGAGATATTGGTCAATGAAAATTTGAGCATTTTGGGGCATTCGGAGCCCTTTGTTGGTGGTGTCAATGCGAACAGACCTATAATTCATGCGCGTCTACGCTTGGACAAAATTTCAGAAAAATCTACACGAGAACCTTCGAGAAATCGTCTTCTCCAATATGTTGGAAGAAGAAGAAAAAAAAAATTTGTTGAGAAGAATAACAAATGTCTTTTCCTTTCAGGAAAAGCCAAACAAGATGAAGTGATTGTGCCCGCACAATACACAGGATTTTCCTTCTATTTTCAGTTCCTGGGCTTTTTCGCCACAAAATTGAGAACAATGCATAAAAACGGATTTTTTTTTATATTTGTATGTGCATTTCCTTTGTGATTCACATTAGTTTTGTCTGGTAAAAGTAAAAGAAATACTGCTTGAATGAAAATCGGTGGAATTATTAGCCTTCTTAACTGTTTCATGTTGAAAATTTGACAACCATGAGCGCGAAAAATACCCACCATAAAAAAAAAATACAATGGAGGCGATCGATTCCGTGTTCGAGTTCACTCGGTTACAGCGATGAATACTGGACTGCTCAACAGAAGAAAAAAAAACACAAAGTCTCTGCACGATTCGGGCCATCTTGAAATAAAGTGGTATCACACAAAAAATCTCGATGTAAAAGGCTTTCTATAGATAGGCAAACTCAGATCTCGGTGTATATATGTTTTCTCACTTCATATATTAAATATTGATACCTAAAACTAATTCTTATGGTCTGTTGCAATGTGGTGGTGCCCACTAGCACTCCATAGCAGTAAAAAAGAGAAGAGATACTTCTCTTTTTTCACCATTCTATCCCATAAGTGAAAAAGAGTTGAGAGATACTTCTCTTTTCCACTGTGGGTAAGAGATTGTATGTTTATCAACCAATCCTTCCATACAGTAAAGTGTTATACGGTTTAAAGTATGGAGAGATTGATTAATAAGCAAAATCCACATATTTGCCAGCATAAAGCAATGGGGTGGCCTCTACCCCGTGACTGACACTATAGGGGCCAACATTTAAGAGATACTTCTCTTTTTTCACCATTCTACCCCATAAGTGAAAAAGAGTTAAGAGATACTTCTCTTTTCCACTGTGGGTAAGAGATTGCATGTTTATCAACCATTCCTTCCATACAGTAAAGTGTTATACGGTTTAAAGTATGGAGAGATTGATTAATAAGCAAAATCCACATATTTGCCAGCATAAAGTAATTGGGAGGTCTCTACCCCGTGACTGACACTATAGGGACCAGCATTTAACACTGAATTCCCCCTCCCCCAAGGCTGGCAGTCCAGCGAAAAGCATTTAACACTGAATTCCCCATCCCCCAATGTGGACACTCTGGCGAAAAAATTAAGATAGGATTCTCCATAGCGCGGCTTGTCCCTCAACTGCCATTTTACCCATGGCTGGCACTCCAGCGAAAAGCATTTAGCACTCAATTCCCCATACCCCAATGTTGACACTTGGGCGAAAAAATTAACATAGGATTCTCCATAGGGTTTTTTCGCCCAAGTGTCATTTTTGTTCGCCAGAGTGTCATTATGGAAGGCTAGAAAAAGACTTTCTGTGTGATACCACTTTATTTCAAGATGGCCCGAATCGTGCAGAGACTTTGTTTTTTTTTCTTCTGTTGAGCAGTCCAGTATTCATTGCTGTAACCGAGTGAACTTGAACAAGGAATCGATCGCCTCCATTGTATTTTTTTGATGGTGGGTATTTTTATAGCCAGAATTTTGTCTTGAAATAAAGGATTATCACTTAAGATTTTTTTTTTAAAATGCTAAAATATCCTATCTGTGATACATAATATTGATTGGCAAAAAATGTACAATAGAAAAAATGTTTTTATAAAAAAAACCCTGTGGGTTGTTTTGACACCTAATCTTGATTACATAAAATAATGTCTACAGTTTTGCTGAAACCATTGACAAACTTCTCTGTCATTCTCTTGGAAATTTCTTGGGTCGAAATTGATAGTAAGAACTGTCTCTAAATCATATCCTTTAGCAAGATGATCCAATGCAAATATACAGTACATTCCATACACCACAGTATGAACACTCTGTACTCTCATTGTGTTAATAGTCCATGAATCTGTGTTTTTCACTATGAATTTATAAATGTCTTTATCTAATGGTGTTAAGCCATAGGAATCAAAGTAGATGCATGAATGATTGTCTTTGAAATATATTACCACCCAATGTTCTCCTGGTTCTCTTGATGAATCTGTGTTCACAACATAAGCTTTTCTATGATTAGGTTTTTGTTTTGGTAATAAGTCTTTTGAACACACTTTTCGATTCAATAATGATAACCTTGGAGAATTGTCCAGAATGTATTGTAGTTGAGTGGTTTCCATCTCTTCTCAGCCCTGAAAAGGGCTGTTATAAAGTTGTACTTTTCAATCAATTTCTTCTTCTTTATTAAGTGGTGTATAGTAGCCCATTCTCTCTCTACTAAATCCGCCCACCTCTTAATGTCTTCATCAGTGTTAATTTCAAAGTTCACATTCACATTTGCAAAACATCCTTCAATATTCAGTTTCTTTGCTTGTATGTGCAGTTTATATAGCACACTTGATGGACACACTTTTTCCATACACTCTTCCATATACAGTTCAATCCATATTCTTACATCTTTTTTATATACAAAAGTCATGTTCTTGTCCAGGTATTTCTTGACATGCACCACACAGATTGTTCACTTTTTGTTTTATCAAAGGTGTCACTTCACCCACAACAATTTCTTTAAATAATCTAAGGAACAGTCTTTAATTGCGAGTTTTTCTCTTTCCTTATTATGTTTATTCTTTTTCTCATCTCACTGTATATCTTGCAATGTTCACATTTACTCATTGTTAATAGTCAAATATCACTTCTCTGAATTTGTTGATTTCTATCTCACAATCAAATTCTGCATAGACAACAACGTTGATTACCTCTGTGAGAGCTTGAGCAAACTGAAAATCCAGTTGAAGGTTGCCAGACTTTATAGGGTGAGCTAATGGCCCACTACCTGACGGATCGGTTGTCAAATCAACTCCCCAGAGGGTATATCCTTTTGCATAATCCTGCATTGATATATTAAATGTTTGATTTTGTCCAAAATAGCCCATTGCTTCAAATAATGATAAATATGAATTTAGATAAAGTGCACCTTCGAAATTCGGTTCAAAGGGACGTGCTTTAATGAAATGTCCATCTGTTGTGATTTCCAACTTGTTCAAACTGAAATGTTGAAAATTAAATGGACATGTGCCAATATCTCCATTTATATCTTTATTCAAAACTAAATGAAGAATTAATCATTTTGGCATCTGTTTATGAAACAGATGGTCTTCTATTTTTGACCGAAAACCATTTCCAATGGTAAATGTTTTCATTTCAGTATATCTTATGGGCATTGTATAATTTGTTCGATCTGTTTGTGCATTAAGATCATTTGCAAATTCAGGAATTAAATCCAAGGCCGGTATTCTGAATATGGCTTTTTATATTTCTATTTTTCCATCTACAACACCAATCAGACAAAATTTAGTTGGGGCACGATGAATTTTAATTTTCATCTCTATGCCATTTGGTAAATATTTGTCTTGCACAAATAGATCTAATTGTATTTTTCCTCTTAGTTGTACAGATTTACTGTTTGCAATTAATTTGTGACGTTCAACCAAACCTTTGTTATTTGAATCATTTGCAATTGCTGCATGCTGGCTTGGGGCATCTACATACCACATCTCACTCTCACTAGCCACTAGCTGTGTTTTTTTTCACATCTTTTGAATAGCTTAACAGATTTTCAAAAAATGCTCAATAAGGATACATGTCTGTATTGGTGGTTATCAGAGAACTGTTCAGTGTAACATCAATTTTACTGAACATACTGTGAAAGAAATTATTGATAGGAGTAATATTTGTATCATCTTCCAATACACACCCATCTCGCTTTGTAATTTTGAATTGAACCTCAAGTGTATATGATGCAAGATCTAACCACTGGGTTGTTTGTCTTGGAATTAAAAATTCTATTGGTGAAGAATTGTTTAAAGATGCAATAGGAAATTGCTCAATCTCACCAATATTTTCGACACCACTTGATGTTGGTGATACATTATCTGGATCAAATCCACTACAAAAATGCTCGCAAGTTCCATGTAACATCATGATTTAATCAAATATATCAAACTGTCTTGAATTTCGTTTTGAATAAGATTGTCTTTTACGTGTCTTTCCTCTTTGAGAACGAACAACAGAGTGATGTTTCGGTTCTTGTTTCTGTCTTTTTATTCCCAAAGCAGCTTTACCCACTGATGTCATAAGATCTTTTGCATGAGTGAGCATACTTGTTTAGATGGTTTACGATTTCTCATCAATTCATTTGCTATTTCTAAACCATGTTTTAATCCTTCTTTCTTTTAAGTTCGAAATGCATTTTTTGCAATTAGTTTTATTAATGGTATTGCTGATCTTATTGCTGAGCAAAAAATAGACCCTAATCCATATCCGTATTGCCGTGGTATGCCTCGATACACTGGCATCATTTTTATAAATTGAATTTATGTCGCTCTTTAAAATGCAACTTGACAACACGCTTACCACTTGAAAACTGAATGTTTTTACCTGTATTCCCATTTATATTTATAGTGATCTGATCAAAAGAAGATTGTGATACTGGTACATACTGTAGATTATCAAATTCTTTATGAGTGTGCAGAGATTCGTCACGTGTTTCAAACGGTAACGCATGTGAAATAGTTGCTTCTATATCACCAAGAAATGTATAATCTGCAATATCAGAATAAATAAAGAGTTGATTAAAATCCATATTTAAATCCACGTTATATTTAAATGTACCTTTTGCTGTGTTAGCAAAAATTACTGGAAACATACCATCTTTACATCCCAATTTTTGTGATAAACTTTCTGATAATTCAAGTCCAACTGTTGAAATACTATTTGATACAATTTTTATACGTTGAATGTCGAGATGAATAACCAAGACTAAATGACACACCAAATTCTTTAAAAATATCCGCAAGTTTTTCTTGAATTTCGGATTCTATTGCTGCCGTAACATGTCCACCATTTGCATATGCCCCCGGAAAAATACTTAGCTCAACAGCAGCAACACCCTTACATACTGTATGTTTGAAAAACGATTTATTAATATTATTAATGCGTGCTGATATTTTCGCATCTGTCACAATGATTTTAAAATTTGTTTCATCACCTGTTATATTTCTTGCCTCAGATGGTGAAATTACTTCAACTATCCCACTTCCCAATGTTCTTTATTAATATGAATCGGTTTAGATAATTGTGTTTGAAAACAACATTGTGTGTTATTTGGAAACATATCCATAGAACTATCACTCAGTAGTGTTACGTAAAATGAATTCATTTTTCTTATCATGTGGCTTCAAATATTTTAAACCGGGGCTTGGAAGAATATATCCTAAAGAACTACTCAATAATACCAACCACACTTCTTTGTTTGGGGATTGTAAACTAAGGTGAATGATAGCCGTAATTATAACTGCATAAATAATGATTATTTGTGTGAAATAAGTCACTTGATTTTTTGCAACAAGACTCCCACAAAAATTAAATTGTGATTGTTGACTTTGTACTTCAACACTTGCATTTTCATTTACTGACATATTCTTTTTTATACTAAATCAGATTCTGATATCCAACTATCAAATTTCGATGGATAACCTTCCCAATGTACTTTAAGCTCCTTGACGAGTTTCTTACCCACACGTCTTGAACGTTGTGCGAGAACCGAATCAATGATACATTTTTTATCATCTTTCACACTTTGAATTTCTTGTGGATAAAATGTCCCCTGTATACTTTCACCACCCACATCTTCAAGTTTATAAGTGCTTGGGTGTGTATGTTTTACATGGGTGATTTTAAATAATTCTTTTGTCCAATTTGGTAAATACCCTTTTTCAAATGTATGTTTGGTTTTGTTAATACGTACTATATCGCCGACTTTAAATTTTATTTTTCTCTCTTTAGATTTTATTTTACCATACAAATTTTGAGTTACTTCTATTTCATTTTCTATTGACACAGATGCAGGAGTTCTCTGAATACTACGATGGAAACTGTGATTGTATCCATCAACTAAATTTTGTAATACATCACTATATCTTAATGTACATTTGTGTGTAAAATATTTCCACATTCCTGTTTTCAATGTGCGTTGGAAACGTTCTACAATACCAGCTTTTGTTTCAGGATTTTCTGTTGTGAAAAAAATGAATTTTTTGTTTCTTTAAAAATGTTTGCATCTCTTTATTTTTAAATTCAGAACCTTTATCTGATTGTAAAGATAATGGTTTACGTCCAAAAGTTTTCATAAGTCTTTGGAAAGATTTTGTTAGTGTTTGTCCTGATTTATTGTGAATGGATAAAACCCATGCATATTTGGAAAAACCATCGATGACACAAACTAAATAATGAAATCGGTCATTGTGAGATTGTAAACTTTGTAAATCTGCTAAATCAATTTGCCATTGATGATCAATTCCACCCACTACCGTCTTTCGTCTTGCATTTTTTTACGAATGGGTTTATGTAAAGTGTAAGTTCTTTCTCCTTTCAACCATTTTTTGACTTGATCAACTGTAACAGATTTATCTTTACTATGAGCTGCTTTGTATAATTTTTGTATGCCCCCCATAACTAGCAGGATGATTTGTATTGTAATATATTTCAGTTAATAAATCATTCAATATGCCTCCCATTTATTAGAAAGTTTATTTTTTGCCAATTTATGCCTTGGTGATAATTTTGGTGTTTTCTTTCCTCAAACTATTTTACATTTTGGAGTTGCTAACAGACAATGTTCTAACCAACTATCTTCAGGGGGACTTCATTTGGTTTTGCATGCTGTTCTTGATTCATCCACAACCAACGTTCATGATTTCCAACAAAATCTTGAGGGACATTTATAGTTTTTAAACCACAATTGAACATCTCCCAACCGGACGGTTTAAAATTTTTTCGATGTCTAAGAACATCATTGACTAAATCAATGATATTTGAGCCTTTTATGGGTTCACCATCAGAACTTAAAATACCCTGATCATCCCAACTCATGTGTGGATGACATGATAAAGCAGATAATAATGAATTTGCTTTACATTTCATTGTAACAGGGACACTTTCTATAATTCGATCTCGTAAAAACATTGAATTTCGTTCTGGCTCAGGCATAACCACTGATGGTTGTAATGCCTTCTTATGTGACAATTGAAATTTTTGTAAATGTTCACCATACTTTCATTTTTTCTCACCTTCTGATAACTCTGAATTTTCTGACACAGATGATAATTCGTTCTGCAAGTGTGCTGTATTAGTAATTTGAGGAACAGGTGGTAATCTTGGTCTTTGAGATTTTTCATTTCTAAAACGTTGCATTTCTTCTAACATTTGATAAGGTACAATAGCCATTCTCTTCATATTTTACTCACCAATTCATTTACAAGATTTGTTGCAACTCCAATAGCAGGCCCAAGTAGACCAAGTAATGGTAAAAAAACACCTTTTTGATTTAAAATTTGTTTTTTCGTTTCAAGAGATACAGATTTACTAGCAATAGATCTTAGTTGTTCACGCTTCAGTTGTAATTTTCGTTTCTGAGCAGGGGTTAGATATATGTTTCCTTTAAAAGATTATGACAACATTCTGCCATACAATTAATCAATTCTTTAGGTGCATTTTTCATAATTTCTTTTTGAAATGCTGGAGGTGTTTGACTTGTGCCAATAACACCCCACCATATTTTTTAACTAGAGGAATCGTACAAGATTTTTTTACCATCTTACCCCTACAAAGTGAATTCATAAAATGATATGATAGACCAGCATGCATTTCATTTTATTCAACGAAAATAAGGACTCATCTCCTTAACACGTTTAGGTGCATTCAAAGCCGTGAAACGTGCCAATGTTGGGATGTTTTCTTTAGTGGTATATGTCCCACATTTTGTCTAGAACCCATAAGATCATGTGAGACTCTATTTTCCCATATTTGATGTACATGTCAAGTTTAATAGTGGTTCTATTTTTTTGTTTTCAAAGTTTGCTCACTAAAACTGATTTTGTTTTTGTCTCTTTTCGAGGAGTGACTAAAACATTTGCATGCATGTAATTTTTATCAACATTTTGTTTCTTTTTAAGTGATTTTCGTTTCTTACTTTTGGTTTTTTTGAATGGTGAATACAAATTTCTACTTGTCTTATGACCATCCCATCGAATGAAATTACGAATGATAAAACCACCAAAAAAACCACCACCACCTGGTTTTAAAATAATGTTTCACTTGGTTGCAAGATCTACTCTTGGATTAGCAAGTTGTTTAAGATCTTGTTTATGTTTATCCATATATGTTAAAGTTTGTTTTGGCAATTTAATTTTTTTATTGAGTATGATTCTACTTGCTAATGTAAACCATTTAAAAAATTTCTTGAAACCTTTCTTAAGTAATTTTTCTCTTGCAAATGGATTTGTCTGCTGACTTAATTGTTCTAATGATTGAATAAAATATGTCATGATGATGTGTACTTGTTGAAAACACTTTTAACAACTGACACAATCTCATTAGTGCACCAGTTTTTTTTATACTTTTGTGTAAATGATATGTCCATATTCATTTTGCGTCGCCCAAGGATGAAAAATATCAGTTCTCACACTCAAAGACTCAGGGGTTTTAGGATGAAAATCAATTAATAAATAACCATGATCAGTACTCGTTGCATCTTTATAAGATGCATTTAATTGTGGTAATTGAACTTGATTTGCCAATACTTTAATTAGTCCTTTATCTCTAGTATTTAGAAATAAAATCATATAATATGCATTTAAACTTTCGGTATGACTAGATTTAGATTGTTGAAACATATTTTGTGTTGTGGGAATTTGAAATAAGTCATGTTTCATATCAATAAGGATTTTGATAAATTCTGTTTTTCCTGAACCACTTGGCCCTGAAATAAAGATATTACAAGGGTGTTGAAAGAATAAACATTCACTTGATGCCATTATTTTTTTGTGAGAAACTGTTGTCAAAACACTAACTTATATACTTTCTGTTTCCATAGCTTCTTCAATTCTATGAGTGGGTTTTCTTTTTAAGGGCGCTTTTAATTCAAATAAAGTTTCTGAAGAACTCTGATCTATTTGTGTCATACATTGTCTATATAAATAATTCATGATTTGTTCATCATAAATAATAAAATCCCACATAACTCTTATCCAAATATTTTCTACATTATCTTTGTAAAAAGCATTCATGATTTGTAATGCATTACAAAATTCTGCACACATTTCATCTTTTTCCAATTGATTATGAATAAATTCTTTTGTTATTGCTAGATAGCTAGGAGTGATCATTTGAAATGCATATAATAATGCCTACGTGTGATCTTGTTTTCTAAGATGTGTCTTACGGGTTCCATGGTTGAAATCAATCTGATGATTCTTTTGTCTGTTCTGATGTACTTTGTGCATCAGGTATTACATTACACCATGTACTCTGTCCATCGGGACAGTCAGGAAAATCATTTTCTACATTATCTGTAAACATTTTGTCTAACTTAGTTTTGAATTGTCCTGAGCTTTTCTTGCAAATATGGTACTAAATGTTGTTCTTTGATCATCTAGTACCATGAGTGCAAATAAAGATTTAGAACCTGGAAAATCATCTAGACATTTGTCATATTTTTTCATTGTTGAAAATATTTGATTTAAAGTGAATCCATAATCCATCACTGATTATATTTTATCTGGAGGTGTTTGCATACATGTGGGTGGTTTATATAATTGACAATTTCTTATCAATTGAATACAAGAACAATTTGGTGACCACTTAACATGTTCTTGTAAAGGAATAACCTTTTCTTCCCAATTATGTAAACGTTGTCCACATACGAAACATTTTACTTTACCATCTCCTACATAGAAAAACCCAGCTTTAGCTAAATCATCTTTCTTGGATTGTAAAATAGGATTTGTAGTCATACTAAAAGTTGAAAGTCTTCTTAACTCTGATAAGTATATAGGATATGTAGGATTAAGTGGAAGAGACATCTTCCCTGCTCCCTGTTCAAAATCAAAATCAGAAATCTGAGTAGTATTTATACCTTATACCCATAGGGGAGTGTGTCATATTTACCGACAACAAAACATTTTGTGTAAACAGATCTGAATGTTTTGCTTTGTGTTTCACTTGTGACTTGTCTATCTTTGTTACGTTTAATTCTATCTGTATATTCAATGTTTAATTTGTAATTCTCTCTGTCTTGTGCACACTCAGTCATGCTTTCAAAATTAACTTTTTGTGATGTCATGTAATCTAATGTGATACCCTTAACTTTACAAGTGGTGTGTATTTCTCCATCTTTAATATATTTGTATCCATAATTTTTCGGACCTAAACCCACAAACTCTGTGATTTTTGCCCCTGGGTGTTCATCTGTCCACTGCCCTAATCCACTATTTACAATTTCTGGATTCCAAAGTGATGGTTTATGTATGTAGATACAACTGTCTGTGTCAAAATATAAAACTCGTGTTCCTAATTGTTCTAAAACTTTGTATAATTCCATACGTGCATAGGCTGTGACAAATGAAGCTACGACAACATTGGCTGAATTGTGTGGATTGTAAACATCTGTAGCGTCAATGTAGTTTACTAAAACAAACTGATCATGGTCAAAAAATTCCACATTCTTCACAATTTTGTCTTTGTTTTGTATTATTTCAAAATATTCTGATGGTTCATTTATGTATTTTGTTTTAGTTTTTATACTGTTTTGTGCGTCTTTTCCCCCAGAGACAATTTAACATGGTTTTTGGCAAATGATCTTTTTCCCGTTTTTTTTAAACTTTTTCTAAATAGATATTTTCAATTTGTGCATAATCGTTTTCAAATTGTTTTTGTCTGTTTCTGTTTTCACCCAATCTGGAAACCCACTAGCATCTTGTTTCATTTTTAAATATTTGTTTACATAATATTTGTAAATCTCTGAAGACCATTCATCCCAATGCCAAATCTGATAAGTGTCAAGAAGAGTGTACCCCAAATACAATGTTTTGCAAAGTTCAACAGATGTCCATGTACCTACAAGTGCACGCTTTTCTGGTGTGTGTTTACACTGATCTAATTTGTGTTCTGCACACATTTTACAAAGTGTGCATGTCATTTTCTTATTACAATGAATAGGTAAAACTGGCAAAAAAAGATTTTGAGGTGGTAAAACTTTACATTTAATGAGATCTCTGTATTGGCTTATTTTGCCAGTGTCTATGTTTTCCTTTGTGAGTATATCTGGATGTCCCACTGGATATTCCCTGTGTTTGTTCACATATGGGTAAAGTGAACAGATATCTATATATTTAATTTCTGTGTCTGTGTTTTCGTCACTTTTTTAATGTAATTTAATGGCATTTGTTCTCCCGCCAAATAATGCTTCTCGTGGTTTAATTGGGTCCATGTGTGGGAAAAATGTATCTAAAGAGGCTTGAACTTCAGGATCTGATTTGCATAGATGATCCAATTGGTGCTCCCAGACTGCATGTATATTATACCTCAATGATTTGAAATCTTTTATGCATGATTGGGTTTTGTTGTACAGAGATTGATAGAATTGTGAATTGATTGGATTTTTCTCAAATCTGTCAGGATAGCAAGTTTCACATCCATGCCACATACATCCATAAAATTCATAGATTGTATTTGTCTCTTTGTGAAACCATCTGCATAATAATTTCCAATTTGTATTTCTCCACCGTTTAGTGCATGTCATATGTGTATGCCTTCTTCTTGTGTTAGTAGCTGTAAGAATCTAATGGCTTTCATGGAATATCTAATGGCAGTAGGATACCCTATGTCTGAAATGAGACCAACTTTGTTGTCTGGCTTTGAATTTTTCCGTCAAGCTTTATTTCAAGTTTCAACTAAAGTTAGAGCCTCCCTGAAAGGATCTATCCCATCACATTCAAAAAATTGTTTTCTGAATTCCCCACACCCTCTACATAATATATCCACATCAAACTTACAGTACATGTCCATTTCTTTGGCAAAATTGAAAGTAGCATTACTAGTAAATTTTTGCTTGTACCATTTAATAAAATCTTCCTGGCTGGGGGAGACATAGACTCAGGCATGTACAATGTTGCATCTAAATAAGGTCCAATGTAGTTTTGATATGATTTTGTGTTTGCCAAATGAGGAAAATAACCTTTTGCTAGTTCACTTAAACCAAATGTTTTGGGGAATTGTGCCAATCTCATAGAAAGGAAACTCAATGAATCGATGCGTCTAACACCACAAGCTTTCAGAGAAATAATTTTGTTTCCATTCATGAGGACATCGGGTTTTGATGTAGCAGTTTCAATGAGATGTCTTCAGATGAATTGTGCGTCAAACCCTCTTGAATTATGAGCAATAGCTGTTGTATCTAAATGTTCCTTACTGAAAAAACAATTGCAAAAATCACTCAAAGGAGATCCTCCTTTAAAAATATATTCCCGTTGTCAAAATTTGTCACAGAAAATACATTCTTGATCTGTAGGTTTGCAAATACATTTCCCACATGCACGGTGTGCTACACAGTAATTCGGGGTGTGGAGACCTGAGTCTTGAGTTGTTTCAAAATCATAAAACACAAAGGGTACTTTTGTCATTTTGTCTTTCTTCGGTGGTTTGTATTTTGGAATGAAACAATAATGTTCACTTTTGACTAATTGATGGCAATATTTACATTTCTTAACCCCGTCGCAAATGTGTTCTCCACTCCCTGAATATATTTGCATTTTACATGATAGACATTTCTTGATTAATTGACAAATGTTTTTTTCTTGGTTCTGTAAAAGAGTTGTGTGATTTTTATAACAAGATGACCTTACAAAATCTCTATTACAAGTGTAACAATGAACAGAATGTTCAGCTGTACACGGTCGTGGAGAATAGAAAACACAGCTTTTGGGCATCTATGGCATTCTCTGTTATTATACCCTGCATTGCAATATTCACAATAGTAACAGCATCCTAAAAAACCCTGTGATTTTTATGATGGTGTCGAAATGAAGGTCATGGTGATAGATATGAATAACTTTACTCTCTTTTGTAGTTTGTGGTGGTTCAAATAGGAACGTTTCTTTGGCAAATTGTGGGTGGATTTTAATTATGTACTCTGGGGAGAGTACCCCTTGAATTTTAGAATATGCTTCATATCCACAAGATTTATTATAATCAAGGCCTGCTTTGTCCATTAATGCCTTTGCCTCAGTTTCTTGAAACTTCACTTTTGAATTTTGAATTTTGTTCCATCTCTTTTGCCAAAATTCTGAATTATATTTTCCCACCACAATGGCACGTGCGAAGCACATAGAATCATTGACACTTTTAATTTCAACAATACTCTGTTTACTTTTAACCATTTTACCAACAGATGCAAATGAAATGGGTGCATTTTGCCCCGACCCTTGTGGTAGTGAAGTTTGTGTTATTTCTAAAGATAATTTACCATCACGGATAGTAAAATTCTCATTTGATTGAATAACTTTTTCAATTTCATCTAACACCATTTTACCCTTCACCCCAAAAGCCTTTGTAAAAGGAATAAAAATACCTACCTCAAGACCTGGATAGTGGATGGATATCCTCATGGGGTCGTTGTCTTGTATACCACATTCCTTTTTCACATCTTCCACCATTGATTGAAACAGTTTACTTAGAAACTCAAATGGATTGTTGGCATCGAATTGATTCAAAGTCACTTCACATACATGGGATTCTGAGTGAAATTTTCTGGATTGCTGCAATAACTTAGGGTGAATAGAATACAATCTCCGTATGGAGTTTGTATTCTTAGCATATTCAGTCAACCTCTGTTTCTTGCTGCTTACAAAATCTGAATCAGTGTAGGCTACTAATGACCGCTTCATCTTTTTTATTCATCAGAGGAGATCAAAATCACATTTTTAGTCTTATTAATGCCAAAGCATGTGTGTCCCAAACTGTGAGCCCCCGGCCTATTTATACTCTCGCTGAAAATCATTTTCTTATTCAGAAACAACACCCAGAAAGTGTATTCAAACCAAATTGTTTAACTTTTTCATTTCAATTTTTCACCCACCTGGATCTAACCAATAGGGAAAAAAGCACGTGAAAGACTTCTTCGGTGATATTCCTTCCCTCTTACATGCCAGTCAGCGGTGACGTGGTCCCCAACAGAGGAAAGTCTTATCCATAACTGTCACTCCACTTGAAAGAATTGACAGATGCCATAGATTTTTTACTCAGAGCATTATTTTAGGTAACCGGATATATCTCCAAATTTTCCTCCTCAAAAACCAAATAATTTTTTTTTCACTTTCATTGGGAGGGACGTTCGATTATACAACCACCGGTCGTTAACCGCCAAAACATGACATACAAATAAATGGGAAAGAATCCATTTATTTGTCCTTGATTTTAGATTAAACACAAAGAAAAGTAACTAAAATATGAGACTAGCCACTTTTTAAAAAATGAATGAATGAATATGGTGATGTGCATTGTATGATGAAAGTTTGAGAGCATGGTGGTTCTGAAAAGGGGTATTTTGTAATTCACCACATCTGGAAATGGCATAACAGCAACTATCAACTATCATCCTTTTGAGAAATAACTCAAAGACATCTCTACCCTCAGACCGTCTTGCGTATTGGCACAGATTATTTTCTTGGGATAACAGCGTAATTATTGTTTTTTTTCCCTTACACCCGCAATCTTGTGATGGAAGTTCTATTTCGATAGATGTTTCAAGTTTCATGGATAACGATAAGAAAAATCGTGGATATGACCCAACCAAAATGTATTTACAGGCATTTAGGGGAGAGCAAAAGGCACCAGAAAATAATACAATGAGTATTTCATGAGTCTTTTCCCCCCACTGGCCAGATGATGGGTGTTGAAATACTCATTAGATATGCAGTGAGTATTTTTCACCGCCTTTCCACACTTAGATGATACAGAAAATCACTCTTTCCCTCCAAAAATAATTTGGAGGGAAAAGACTGACATAGTGTCGTAAAAAAAACATCTGTGGAAACAGTAAAATTATTCTTTTAGCATCAGTGTTAAGTCCATATAATAGCGAAATTAAACTTCGGCAAATTTTTAACTGGCTTGTATGCTCTCTCTGTAATATCAGAATAAATGTTTTATTCGTCACATTGAAATATTTTAGCAACTTTCAATGTGGTTAAGGTTTGCTAGCTTGCAGAACAATATCTCAGAATTGTGCCTTCTTTTGCTGAATTTGTAACAGATGTTTAAAAACATCAGTTACAAATTCAATACAGGCATAAAAGAGAAATTAAGTTTTTTTCAGTTTGTGTAAAGGAAAGGTATTCTATTTTTTGCTCTAAAACATTTTACACTACGAAACATATTTCATTCACTGTATGTTTTGTAGTGTAAAATGAAATTGTTTCTCAGGGTTAATGTCACTGTAATATCTAGCGGTAAATTGTTGAATTCAGCTTAAAAATAGCTTACAAATACGCGAATATAAGACAATGCGAAGAGTGCTTTCAGTGAATTATTCAAAAGACATGTAATATGTTTTTCCTGTCGCTAAAAACAATCAGTCTGCAATTACGCTTCCCTGAATGAGTACGGGATTTTTTCTCCACAGTTGCATTTAGTGAATTATTAAAACATGTGTTTGAAAAAATGTATCTGAATGGAATACGAAGAAATATTTTTCTCAGAGTGGGGAAGATTTGTCTTACAAATTGACTGTCAGACACACATTCATATCGGATTATAAGACATTTGCGCATTTAAAATTTAGAAGTTGATATTGGAGCGACCACTTCCTTCCCTAAAAAATGTAAAAAAACGCTGATTCAGTCTAAATCTGACAGTGTTATTTTATGTTGTGTCTTCCAGTAATAAATAGAAAAAAAACTTTACCAGTTGGACGATGTACAATAGGTAGCAGGTTTTGAATGGTGAACATTTTGTCAGTATATAAAGTGTATGGAAGACAAACCCCCCTAAGCCTGTCGGTATAGTATTTAACACACATTTTTTTGTCAGTATAAACTAATTGGGAGGTCTCTACCACGTGACTGACACTATAGGGACCAGCATTTAACACTGAATTCCCCCTTCCCCAAGGCTGGCACTCCAGCGAAAAGCATTTAGCACTGAATTCCCCATACCCCAATGTGGGCACTCTGGCGAAAAAATTAAGATAGGATTCTCCATAGCATGGCTTGTCCCTCAACTGCCATTTTACACGTGGCTGGCACTCCGGCGAAAAGCATTTAGCACTGAATTCCCCATACCCCAATGTTGGCACTTGGGCAAAAAAATTAACATAGAATTATCCATTGGGTTTTTTCCCTCAAGTGTCATTTTTGGTCACCAGAGTGTCATTTTGGGAGGCTAGAAAAAGATTTTGAATTTTTTTCTAGCCTTCAAAAATGACACTCTGGCGAACAAAAATGACACGTGGGCAAAAAAACCCTATGGAGAATCCTATGTTAATTTTTTCGCCCAAGTGTCAACATTGGGGTATGGGAAATTCAGTGCTAAATGCTTTTCTCTGTAGTGTCAGCCTTCACTACTGTTCTGGTCTGGTGTTGGGAAATCTCTCTGCCGACTTGAATAATGAGTTCTTTGACAATCATGATATTCTAACAGTTATGTAAGAAGTCATCGGAAATTTGTTAGCTTCTGCCGGCTGTTGGCTCTAAGTCTATGCCTCATTGGTCAGAAATTATTTTTCCAACAGAATGCGGAAATTTCCGACAGAGATGTTCATGGGGGGAGGGGGCGGTTCGTCACCGCCACACACCCACCAACCTGGGGTCTGCTACTTCCGCAGTCATTAGAAGCCAAATGAATTTAAGGGGGAACAGTTTCCCATCCCCCAATCTGGCAACAGCAACTACTTCCAGGCCTTCGTGGTGCTGTATTACTTTTGGCTTTCATGTCAGAATGTTAGGAAGCAAATGGGTAGTTGCAGGTAGGTAATTGTCGGGATATTTTACTTTAATTAGACACCCCAAAGTTTCAATGATTTTTTCACTCAAAACATAAAATGACACTGAACGCCTACCCTATATAATCGGGTCCTACTAAATTCTAAGCTATATCAAGCTGAAGTAAAATAAAGTTTTTTTAATATTTAAACGTTATATGTATGTTGATATATGTAGGTACATAGAAGAAAATCTATTTTGGTTTAGGTTTTATAGATATATTTAATATAATATAAGACAAAGCGCTATATCACTTAGAAGATACTCAGTTTGGTATTTAGTATGTACGCACTAATTGGATTGGTTACTGCACTACTCAACTAACATAAAACAAAAACGCCCATCAGCTTTTATTCAGGCTTTGGACTGGCAGACAATTCTGGCAGATTTCAAATTTGTATTTTATTTTATTTATTATTTATTTTTTTTATATGCGCCCTCTTCAGGTTATGCTATTATATATACATGGGCCCTATTCAGGTTACGCAGATGATAGACAGTGCTTGGTACACCCAAAGCTACATGTCATGCTAAAACAATATACAGTTTTATATGTATTTTATTACTTTACATATGCGTCCTCTTCAGGTCACGCTATTAAATATACATGCACCCTATTCAGGTTACGCATATGATAGACAGTGCTTGGTACACCCAAAGCTACATGTCACGCTAAAACTATATACATAGTTTTATTTATTTTTAGTTTCGTTTTCAGCCAGTGCTCGTCTTTTGTTTGGTTTAGTTTTGGTTTTTGAGGACTTTACCCTCTTTTTTGTCATGGCTTTTTGGCAATTGCCGGCGTTTCCAGGATAGTCATGCGTCCGTCGGTGGATGTTTGTGTTTCTGATTTGTCTGCTACGAAGGATAGAAGTCTTTTCAGTCGTCTGTCTCTTTGTTCTACTGTCAGATTTATCCAAGTTTCATGTCGAACATACAGCGTTTTCGAATCGTCTGTCAGTCTGTAATTTTCTGAACCGTAAAGAGAGCTTCTAATGTCTCGCTGTTGGTCTGTCACAAGATCACCCGATTTGTCAGTCAGGTCCATCAGCCTCAGCACTTTCCAATCATTCTCTAATTTTATAACGTTGTTGATACTCTCGCAGTTATTGTTTGTCCATAGTTTAGGAATTGTTGTAGATGTCAGTCTTGGTACAAATATTTTCATTTTCAGTTTCTGTATCAATGTGTCTGTTAGGTATTTGTTATTACTGTGCACAGTTAGCAAGTCAGTTTTTATTTCCTAGTAAACCAGTCGATCGTCAATCGTCAAACTTCCTGATTCGTTTCCGAAAATCTTTGAAACTATGCTCTCTACAGTGTTTTTGTTCTCTGCTTTAGCTAGTTGATGAAGTGCATTTTCCTAGAGATGTCGAGTGCATAGAGTGTGAATTGATGTCAGAAAATAAGCCTTTATTGCATTAATCATAGCCGTTTCATCGTCTGTACCAAAAAATTAAAGTAGATGTCTGTTTATGTCAGTCAATTTGCTACTAAGGTAAGATAAAAAACGATGGTATGTCTGGAATGTTTCGTCCCAGTGTAGGAATACTGGGCCCATTAGTATTGGATTGTTTGTCGGTCCATTTTGCACAAAATTTGAATTTTTGAAACATATTGTCATTAAATAACATGCAGCCAAATTAAATGTCCTGTCTATTCCAATGATGCAACCATTTTGTATATCTGATTTAAGAAGCGTCATTTGTTCCTCCATATGGCATATAATATTTGGCGGTCATTTTGGGTGAGTTGATATTACTTCTTTAATATAATTACTGTCAATTACCTCATTTAACATACCTATGATATCGTCTGTCATATTTTTTTCTGAATGCGTCGTCCTGTCTATCGGCCTTGTGATTGTAAAGTCTATTTTGAATCTTTCTAATGTCAATATTATTGTCTGGGCATTGGTTACATAGTTGTCTTTTGATTTGCTTTGGTTAAAGGCCATGTTTTAGTCCTTCGTCGATTGTGTTTGTTGTATTGCCATTCGTTTGTGTGGAGCCGTTTTTGTGATCGAGTTGCCATGCGGTTTGTCATTCGTCTCTGGGTATGAACCAATATATTCAACAACACACTTGCCAGGAACACACTCAATCCAAGTAATCCTCTTTTTGTAAGATTTACTTCGCAACACAACACCATTTCCTAGTGAAAACAACTAATTGGTCTGATTCTGGTTGGGGATTGAACGGATGAAAACTTTTCTTCACAATACGACCATGGAGATCACCATTTTTCTCAACTCGACAGAGAGGTCCCGAGTCACTTCTTAAGAAGGGATACTTCTTTATTGAGTAAGATTTGCTATCCCAAGATCCACAGTCATCAGGGTGAATGGTGTGTTTGGATGAACCCCGATGACCAATGTTTACACTATCATCAACAATAAAAAAATACATTTTCCTTGATTCCAGCAGGAATACATCTGAACTCTGCTTCAGACTCATCACTGATCATTTCCAACATTGCATCAAGTGAACCTATGAATGTGCCATTCAAACCATTTTTCTCTGGATTTTTGTATGGAAGATTCACTACTTCCGAAAGATTTGTGATGTTTTCCGGATCAAGTGCGGAAGATTCACCAGGACTGTCCGATGAGGAATCTGAACCGTCGGAGGAATCATCCACATCACAAGAACCATTCAATACAAATGCAGGAATTGTGGATTCGTTCAGATCTGATTTGGCTGGAGGAACTATAACACTATAGGGAGTGGAATGAGAGACTTCGACAGAAGACTTTGAAAGAACTGGGATAAGCATTGAGACTGTTTGAGACCTTGAAACTGGTGCACACTGAGACTCACCTTTAACTACCGTGGCATAGCTGACTTTGCTGTCATCAGCAACTCGATCGGCATCTTCGGCATCGGTATCAGAAACAACATGGACCAACACAGGCAAAGCTAATGATGGCAACAAAGGGACCATCATCCGACACAACAACTGGAACAGAGGACTCCTTATTCTTACCAAGAAGCCTTGTTGTCTGCGAATCTCTCAAATGTAACACCGACATAGAATGGTACTGTTGAATGTCAGTAACCCAGATCGAATTCTCGAGTCACAAGAAAATCTCTTCTCGTTTGCAATATCTGGAAACAATGCCATATTAACTGACAACCTCAACCGCCTATGTGATGCCTGCCAATCAAAACCACCCGAGACATACAAACACTTAGAGCAGTAGTACGGAAGAGATGACTTATTGAAAAAAAGAAAAGTCGGAGCACTGAAGTAGCTCGCAATCCAAGTGGAAAAACTTATCACACACAGCGCAGACTATTGTTCGATTCTCGTGACATGGCTTCTTGCAAACGCCACAGAAATAAGACGACATCGTTGACTGTATGCCCTTATCCAAAATGCAAGCCTTACTTATACCTGCCAATTATCTCACTCAAGGGATTGAAACCTTTTTTTTCTTTCCTAACGGCACCTTCACGCTATTTCAAAATCACGCTTATAACATGTTTATATAAGAGTTTTTGTTTTATGCTAGTTGAGTAGTGCAGTAACTAATCCAATTAGTGCGTACATACTAAATACCAAGCTGAGTATTTTCTAAGCGATTTAGAGCTTTGTCTCATATTACTTTAAATATATCTATAAAACCCCAACCAAAATAGATTTTCTTTAATGTACTGGCATATATCAACATACATATAACGTTTAAATATTAAAAAAAAACCTTTATTTCCCTTTACTTTCCTTTAGCTTGGTATAGCTTGGTATTTAATAGGACTGATATAATCTAAAGGCGCATATTTTTCTGTATATATTACAAATTACAACAAATCATTTGAATTGGTATTCTATCCAAAGGGCTGATTAAGTAATATTAAATATTTAAAAGAAACACGAATTCCAATGTTTGCCGGTTTTACTGCAAATATTTTATTTGTAAAGAATCACTAACATGTGAGTTATTATCATATCCTACTGCTGGTTTTAGACCAAGTAAAGGTCAGTCTTCGATATACAATCGGTTTCAACAACTGTTCTCTGTCATAAATGCATATATTTAGATCCGCGTGCCAGCATGTCGCAATGTGAAAGACACAAATTCTGTCATTACGCTGTGTTGTGTGCACAGGCTTCTAATCAGTGAAGTGAATGACAATGCGATTTTGAAACAGAAGGCTTTGAAAAGGGAATTAAATTGTACTTTTGAATTGAATTCAATGTTTTTATGCTACAAACGCAAGTACGACAAAAGATTTTCGTCTAAAAATTGTTCAAAACGCATAAAAAATCTTTTTTTTTTTCGATTTTTCGGCCGCCATTTTGGATTAACGAAACTTTGAAACGAATATTTTTTGTGTTTTATCACAATGCGATATTAGTACCTTTATTTCTGAGCCATTTCAGATGGCTCATCATATTGGAGTGTCGAGATTTCAATCCAAAATGGCCGATTTTAGAGACTTTTTTCCGTTTTTGAGAAATGTTTTGGCAGAAAAAAATGAACTAACCAAATGTTTTGTCCATATGTTGATAGAAAGTTGTATTACAGACACACATGCGAAATTTCAAGACAATCTGCCTTTCAGTCCAAAGATAAAAATAACCCAATATCTGGCGTTTTTGCCAGAAAAAACATTCCAAAAATAAAAATTCAATCATTTATTAGAACTGATGGTCATTTGTCTCAAAATTGTCCAAAACGCATAAAAAACAAACAAAATTTTTCAGATTTTGGCTGAACTGAACCGAAAATTTTGTGTAAAAATTAATTTTGTTTTTGTCTCAAAATTGAACAAAATGCATAAAAATGAAAAACATTTTTTCGATCATTTTGGCTGCCATTTTGGATTAACGAAAATTCGAAACGAAATTTTTCGATTTTTTTCACAATGCGGTATTACTGCTTTCAAATTGGATACCATTTAGAGGGCTCATTATATTTAAATCTCGATATTTCAATCCAAAATGGCCGATTTTGAGATAATTTTCCGTTTTGAGAAACATTTTGGCAGAAAACAATACAAAAATGAAGAAAAATGACGATTATATGTGTTTTAGACAAGAGTAATTCTGACAAGTCTGTACACAAATTAAGTCGTTCATGAGATATTGGCCTAGCAAGCTTTGTGCGCTTTAGGGCGTTTATGGGCATTCAGAGCCCTTAGTTGGAGGTGACCATGCGTACAGACCTACAATTCATATCCGTCTACGCTTGGGCAAAATTTCAGAAAAATCTACAAGAGAGACTTTGAGAAATCGTCTTCTCCAAACTGTTGGAAGAAGAAAAAAAAAAAGAAAAAAAAAACAAATAATTTTTTTTTCGAGAAGATTAACAAATGTCTTTTCCTTTCAGGAAAAGTCCAATTAACACAACAAAATAAATTGTGTTTCTCACAATATGAAATACAAAAATCATAAAAAGAAGATTTGACCTGCTCGACCATTTAGTGTTCATATAATGCGTATGTAACAGTTAAGTCTGCCATTCATTGGGTGTAACTGTAAAATTTTACGAGAATAAAGTACAAAGATCCATATTCTCAATATATTACATATATCTAAGTCTCAGATCTGTGATAAAAACTAAGCTTTCTGGTTATTACAGGTTATTTCAGTTATTTGAGAACTATTCTAAAGTATACACAGATATTAGTGAACACAACAAAGCAAAATGTGTGTTGAAAGAGAAAATGTTATTTATTCAAAACGTGTGTTGAAAGAGAAAATGGTTAGTGATGAAAGAGACAATATTAGTGAAGAATATTGTTATTTTAACATTGTTTAACACTAATTTTCGTAAATGTTATATGTAGGGACGATAACTTTGGGGTGGGTGTCTGAAAATGGCTTGAAAAAATTGTAAAACATTAAAAAAAATATTGGGGTGGGGGTGGGTTACCCGGAAAAAACTTACGACATAGGAAAAAATTACGGGTGGGTCTCTCGGATGGTCAAAAGCAAAAACACAGCATAGGGCCCTGCATCCCCTCGATTTGAGCCAAACATTTTATACTCTAGATGCCACTTCTGTTCAATGTGATCATTAATGTATGGGTTTCATCACATCCAAACAAGAAGTGTGTTGTCTGATAACAATCACCGAGGTATCTCAAACAATAGAGACGCAGCCATCCATGAAATTGCTGTGCTTCTGCTGGGTTTTT
Source organism: Pictodentalium vernedei (assembly GCA_031216915.1). NCBI lineage: Eukaryota > Metazoa > Mollusca > Scaphopoda > Dentaliida > Dentaliidae > Pictodentalium > Pictodentalium vernedei. Next base: position 857,532,534 of record CM062297.1, read on the forward strand.
CTTGAGGTATCTGGGCCAGCTACACTCTTGATTAGATCTCTGATCGGTACTGCCTACCGTACTTATTGGCCTAGCTTTGCACATACAGTACGTGGAGAGTGTATTATCACTAAATCACTCGCAGAGTGGAGATTCCACCCAAGCAATAATTGCAAATTTGTTGCAAAGCATAACCAGCACAAGCAAAGTTTCAGCCAATGGACCTCCGGGTTAAACCCGGAGGTCCATTGGCTGAAACATTGTTTGTGTTTTTAGTAGATATATACAAAATTTGAAAGTTATAATTTGGGTGATAACTGCACTCCGTGAGTGATTTACTTATTGAGCAAATCCTTCATCTCAACATGTATCAAGATTTTCTGATTAAATCAGCTACGTTAACATATTAACCAAACTTTCACTCTTATTTCTTTATGACAGAATATAAAAAAATACAGATTATTTAGGTAGATCGCCAGAACATTAATTTTCATCTTTATTTCTTCTTTTGAACCTGGCCGCTTTAGATCTAGCGTAATTTAATATTCGCTTTAACCCTTTACCTAACGAATCGCCCACATCCGCTTGCGTATTTTGCAAATTAAGCACTTGAAAAAATTATATTTTTCAAAATATTTCAACAAAACCACATCATGTGACCCCTCATTGGAACTAGCTCACCGATCTCGTTCCAATGAGGGGTCACATGTTATGGTTTTGTTGGAATTTTTGGAAAAATTTAATAAAATAGTAATTAAAATAATAAATTTTGTTATTCTCTACGTTGTTTGTTATACTTTGACATTTGTGACAGTTCACTTTTCAGAAAGTGAAGATACAGGGCCTATACGTGCGCTACTAATTATTAGGAGATAATCGCCACTAATGACCATATAATTAGTTGACTGATCACCTTCACTGGCTAAACGCGCGTCTTTTCGTTTGAAGCTTATAAGGCAAGATCCTTGTTTCAGACTAGATAAGCGCTAATTGGCATTATAGGCTCCTATTGAGATTCCTCTCCATTAAAGCTATCACATTTGTCTGATTTATTTCAATTAAGAGACACTTATGGCTTTCTGGACAAATCGGTTTTTCGGGGTAGGGCACCGAGCAACGACGTGCAGCTGTCAGCTCTCCAACATCGTAACTCTGAACTCTGCACCGCTGCACAGGCAAGGTTAGATTGATTGAAGACATGCGCACCATCGACGTGCAGTACGCCTTAGTACACAGCGTCATCGTGCCCCCATGTAGGCTACACAATTGCTAATCGTGGCTGTGGCAGTTATACGGGTGGAGGAAGCCGGACTACCCGGAGAGAACCACCGAGCAACGACGAGCAGCTGTCAGCTCTCCAACATCGTAACTCTGTACTCTGCACCGCGGCACAGGCAAGGTTAGATTGGTTGAAAACATGCGCACCATCGACGTGCAGTACGCCTTAGTACACAGCGTCATCGTGCCCCCATGAAGGCAATCGGAGTTAAGTGCTTTGCCCAAGGACACAACGCAGGAGCGCGAATCAGTCGCTGAAATGGTCACTCATCCAACTACTAACCGCGCTTGACGTTGCTTAACTTCGGTGATCTGACGAGAACCGGTTACCACGACGCCACCGCGCCCCCAAAATTTTTTGATGAGGATTTTTATTACCTGGTAAACGCATGCTCGGGCATCACTACCCACACGTGGATTACGACCAGTCCATAGCGACTATACTGTAGGTCATCACTACATCATCGCGATTCAGTGGTCTAGCACATACATATTCTCTTTTCCGAAAAAGGCTGATTGAAAAACGGAACGGAATCGATAGAGCTAAACGGCTAACCGGCTACAACATTTCTGACCGTTTCAACTCTAATTGAAGGGTTAACCAATCTCTCAGCTGTCTGACCCCGTTGATCCCTTTTTATTGCATTCAATTCACTGTTTCGTCAGTGTACAAAAGTAATGATGATGCTAAAAAGCAAACACATCAATCGGAACAAATCTATCAGACAGGCTAATTCAATATTAAAACAAACGACGAGTTTGGTTGTCAATAAAGAGAGGATATAAGCATTGATTGAACGATATCAGGAAGAGCTTTTGTCTTCTTGTAAATACAATTACAGAATATTTATTTAATCGATGTTTTTTTGTAAGTCAACCTGCCTGTGGTTATGCGCAAGCATTTATTGTGTTGAATTATAGAAAACAGATAACTGCTCTTTGTATTCAGTGTTTCCTCCTATCCTTGCGTGGAGTGAAAAATGATCTACGTGGAATATAATTATAAATTATATCCATATTGTGGGTGCGAGATTTACTCCCGTGCGACACGAGGTGACCCTGGCTATCAAAAGTGTCGTTAAACCCAATAAATAAATAAATAAATAAATAAATAAATAAATAAATAAATAAATACTTCCAGACGGTTGCTGGAAGGTGTGGAAGAATGTCATTTCAAAGTAATGCAGATCGAAGAGAACATTCAGGGTAGGAGATGTTGGGAGCGAGCCTACGTGTCCTCTCACCAGATTCTTTTTTTTTGGGGGGGGGGGGGGGGTGAGGGCGGTGGGGATGGGGTTGGGGGATGTGCAAGTTTTAGGAACGTCGTTTCTGTTGATATGAATACATTAAAAGGGGCATTGGCATGCACTGAGAGGGAGAAGGAGTAGCAGCGAATATTTATTTATTTATTTATTTATTTATTTATTTATTTATTTATTTATTTATTTATTGGGGTTTAACGACAATTTCGACAGCCAAAGTCTCCTCTTGTCGGACAGTTTTACAGGTAGAGAAAGCCAGAGTACCTGGATAGAACCATCGAACAGCGGCGAGCAACTGTCAGACTCCCCAACGTACGACCTCCACACAGACAGGGTTAGCATTGGTTGAACACACGTGCACCATCGACGTTCAGTACGCATTAGTACACAGCTCCACCGTGCCCCGCGTGGGCAATCGAGATTAAGAACCTTGCCCAGGGACACAAGCAGTTACCCCTGTCGGGGATCGAATCGTGTACTTTTCGGTTTGAAGTCCAATGCCGTAATTCATGAGTCGCCGCGCCCCGAGTAGCATCAGAAAGAAGAGAGTTGCACAGAAACTTCATCTCTAACATAAGATTCAGAGTCGTAAACAGACATTCGTCGAAGTGGGAGAAGAGATAGTTCAACTATCCGAACGTCGCGGCTTCCCCTCTGGGGAAGCCGCGACGTTCGGATAGCTTTACCAGAAGAAGAGGAAACGTCGGACTTCGTAACAAGAATGAGAAACAATAACACTGTCAGGAAAGTGTAACACATCTGAGAACATTTTTGTGTCGGTTTAATAAAGATGTTATTACTTGGTTAATTCCATAACGGTCAAGATATCAGTCCTCGGTAACTGTATGGACTCAAATTAGCATTTCCAATGGAGGATTCGTGAAAATTTATCATGTTATTTTAACCAAAGTGTTTTTTGAGTCGAAAAAAATTCAGTCAGAAAATCATGAAATTTCCTCGGACGTTAATAATACAACGCGTAACTGGATAACAGTTTTGGAGTTGCTGTTCATCGCCGAATTTATACAGAAAATATTATGGTAACCGCCAGATAAAAGACTGTCCTCGCCTGTGATATATTTCGTGCATCTTACTCTCAAGAACTTATAGTATTCATTGAGCAAACATAATCAGCAACATTTATTTATTTATTTATTTATTTATTTATTTATTTATTTATTTATTTATTTATTTATTTATTTATTTATTTTTATTGGTGCTTATCAGCAGCTAAGGCTAATATCGTAGCGAGAAAACGGTTAGTTTAAACATATTTTATTTGATAACAAAATCGCAAAAGGGATTGGAGTACAAGTGCTTACCACTTAGAAACACTCCTCTCCCATACATAAATTATCATATAAGTTTACATACAGCAAAACCACTGCAATACAATTAATTACTGAACAAAAATGAATAATTGGGGAAAAACAAAACAAAAATGGGGAGAATATACTGTCAAAAAAGCACAAAACAAGAAAGAGAGAAAAAAAGAAGAAAAAAAAAAACAGATTTAGCACGTAACTTGATACCACAACCCGACACCACGAACGACGTGGAAAACATATCAAAATACCTGGCAAGCTGAAATTCAAAAAGGACCAGAAATGGAATGAACTACTACGGCTCTTGTTCCGACTACGAAGTGAGTAAAATAGTGACCCTGTCGAAGTCTCACTCTCTCCCTAGCAATCAAGAGCTGCATCGTATATGTAGCTCAACTATCAAGCCTGGTTAAATCTCCTTGAATCTGAAATATTGCGCTCTACATCAGAAAAAAATCTCATTGTTTCTTCTTGTGAGGCTATCTTCACCATACAAAATCTGCTGTACACTTGTAATATTGAATTTTGTCAAGGACTCAACCTGGGGATTCTTATACATAAAGAGAAAACGGTGGAAAGTAGAACATGTCATTGACAAGTATGAAGTAAAAAGATTGAATAAAAATAGAAAATAACTACAACTTACAGTTAAAACTAGAAATCCTGTCCCGAACTGTGCGCTTATCTTGGCTTAATTGCGCGTTGGAATTGCGCGCAATTGCAATATCGAATGGTATCCAAAGCACGACAGGTTCTCCTGGTTACTCGTAGTAAACACAGGCAATGTTTCTGCCAATGGACCTCCGGGTTACCCGGAGGTCCATTGGCTGAAACATTGCTGTGCACAGGCCATATGGACAGAATTTGATAGCCTTACTATGGTTATAACACGTAGATTAACGCGCAGAACGACGTGTTATTTGTACGCATTTCATGACACGACTTCTAGTTTCAACTGTACATGACAAAGAGAGTAGTGATTTGAACAACAATATAAGTTATTGTGATGAATTGACGGTGACATGGTCTGAGGTTTACGGCTCGGAACTTATGTTCAACCGAGACGCCAAGCAATATACAATAACGTAGATGTTCTCTTAGAGATCCTACAGAGAAGTACTAACATGATTAAAATCAGTGCAATGTAAAAGAATGTGCTCTGTCGACAGCATTAGCTGGCAAGGAACAATCATCAACAGTTAACTACCATATGCGACTAGGCTGGTGGCTAAGAAGCATGGAGTGTTTATTATCGAAGAAACAAAGGAAAATATCATATCTTGGCATTTTTTTCTACTTAAAAACTGTAATTCTTGAGCACATATATATTGAAAGTCAACAATCTGAATTCCGGTTAAAGGTGACTTGGAATAACCAGGAAGAAAACCAGTTTTAGTGCGTTTGGGCCGCAAATCCATGTAAATGCACAAATGCCGCGCGCTTGCACTCAGAAATTTAATAAATATTGACGATATTATCGTAAAATATAGAAAAAAAATCAATTGATACTCTTCATGCTAGCGCCTGCAAAGAAAAAGACACGTCCACGAGATTTTGAATTATCTCTCCTTCTCATTACAAAGAATCACTCCAACATTGGCTTAAATTTACCGCGAAAGTTTACACGCTATAATAATTGCAAAACCCGTTTAACCCTATTCGGAACGCCAACATCTTTTTTCCTCTCTATTCCTTCGAAACACAAAACAAGAACATAACAAATTCACACGTCTTCCAATTATTCGAACTGGAAATTCCAAATAACTTTTTGATAAGGTGTCCTGTTTCGTTTTAAACATATAATTTTACAAGGATTAGAGGGTAATTTACGTAACTTATACTGAATCGTGTTCTTGGCCCAGTGGTATAGTTTATTACACGCCTGTTCTATGAAATCCCCATCTGTAGCAACACTAAACCATGCGGAAAATGAAAATCTATTCCGCACATATGTGCGGAACGGATTTCGTTGAGGGACTATTTAGAAAGAAGTGAAATTTTACTGAAATTTTCTACAAATTATGCACCGCAATTACAATTTGAATCGCTAGTGAAAGCTAAAACTCGTCCCCTGAGTTCCAATGTGTTCTATGTGCCAGTAGGCACATGGAACACACTGGAACTCCGGCACGAAATAGTAAAATGGGTACCCTTCTCAAATGAGTTGTTTTTGTTGATAATTGTCAAATGAATTGCTGAGTGTCCTTCTAATAATTGTTTCTATAGACGTGAAGGCGTGTATTAAACACAGAATGACATGCGTGGGAGACTGGGATAATCTATATGGCACTTGTGCCATCGCGGAAGGATAAAACTCGAGGTCAGCTGCCTCTCGTTCTATCCTCCCGCGCTGGTAGTCCTGCCATATCGATTAACCTGTTCTGTGTATTTATGAGATAACCTCCACGACGGCAGCTTTGGCCTCGCTCGTTTCGAATATTAAAAGGGGATTTTTTTTAATCTTCACGAAGTATGTCTCTCTCCACACAGGGAACAGCCATGCCCCGTCACTGATGCTTCCAGAGAGTGCACGGACACGTCGAAAAAAGTCCCGACTGGTGATTGACCCCTGGCACGAGAGACAGAAGCGCTTTTCCACTCGGCCACCACTCCTACGTCATTTTGTTTCTTTATTGGGGTTTATCGTTACTTTCGGCAACCAGAGTTACCCCGTCTCGGATAGTTTCAAGAGTTCAGGAAGTCAGTAGCCGGAGAGAGCCGCTGGGCAGCAGTGAGCAACTGTCAGACTCCCCAACCGCCTAAGTACATGGAGCCACCGCGCTCCCACATGCGCAACTCATACATCATTATTGAGGTGCTACGCGAATTATTTTTTCATTTATATATGTATATGTCAGTGTAATACATTAAAGCATCTGGTTCTTTTGCGTGGATCACAGCGTGGATTCCAGTGATGAGTTGACACAGGAAACGTGTTTGATGAGCGATGTCCGAATGACTTTATCATGTAGAAAACGATAAATTAAGTTGATGGCAGCTGATGTCTGTTGGAACCAGTAAGCATGCAATTATTTGGGTGTCCAAACCGACCACGATCTGACCGAACGTGGAAATATTGAGAAAATGTGACTTCTAAAGGCATCTTCCTTTCATCTGAGAAGAATATACAACTCAGCCATGAGAAATGTTTACATCGCATTTATGCCAGATCACATGAATTTCGTGATGGATAGTGACGTCAACCAAGTGTATTTTTCTGAAATGTACTGACGGAAGAAAGAAACGCAAGTTCAGTTTTTTGTGATATATTGTTTTTATCCGTAGGCCAAATATAGAAAAATTTGACACACAGCTACCGCTGTGTGCCGTCTAAAGATTCTTTTGTTAAAATTCAGTCAACCATGACCACGTGCGACGCTGCACGCTTTCAACAGATTTTTCGACAAACTTTGCATCTGGGGCACTCCCACATGCTATGGGCTTGAAAACCATACCACATCGAAATTTTATACAGTACACATCGATTGCAGAACATTTTATTTCAACTCGATTGAAACGCAAAATGCCGCGAATGTCCGAAGTTGATAGGGGTAGGACTATTGCTCTAATTATGCAGGGCCAATCGCAACGTCTCGTCGCCCAGCAATTTGGGGTCCATGAGTCAACGATAGCTTGTTTAGTTGGGCGTCTTAGGGTCACAAGAAGATTAGCTGACCGTCCCAGGAACGTTAGTCTGCGAGTTACGCGTGCACGTCTAATTAGAGGCGTACGTCTCTCACACATCAGTAACCGATTTCAGACGGCGACGGAGACGGCGAGTCAGACTGTAGACACTCATGGTGGCCGAGTGTGTCCAAAAACAGTTAAGAATCGGTTGCGGGAGTTCAATTTGTGGGACGAGCTGGACAGGAGGGCCAGGAAGTGCGTCAACGTCCCAAACGACGTCGCACATCTCACGCAGGCCCTTCTTCAGGGGCGGAATAACATCCCACAAATGACCATAAACACCTTGATGGGGTCAATGGTAAGGAGAGTTAGAACAGCGACTAAATGCCGGGGTGGGTACACCGACTATTGGTTGTGACCGGGAAATGGCGTAGGGTACCCACGTTTGAACGTTATCCATGCAACCGCGGCCTGTGTTAAGACAACAAAACTCGTCAAAATTTAATCAGTAATGAAGATATAACATCAAAATCCAAACAATGAAATGATCATCCATGACACAATTAAAATATTTACCCCAAAACAAAACCTTTTTGTTTTCCACCAGTATAATAAACAAGGTTTGTGCATGTGAATACCGAAGTATATCGCCCTGTAAGCGAATCTAATGTTACTGTGTCCGTGGAAAGTGGCCAGTCCACTGTGGCCGTACTGTAATTCGATGGTGCTCGACCTGGTAATTTCATATATATATATATATCCGAGACTGAGGGGGCGCTAAGCCCCACCCCTCCTCTCCACATTTGAGATGAGTCCGTGGAAGCCCTTCGTACGAGTTGCATGGGCCCTGGTGCTTTTCATTGGTATCCCGACTTTGAGTGTGAGACCACATCGAAAGCATAGGGGCTCCCATAAAACGATACAGTCCATATTATTCGAAGGGATATCCTAAACGTTTGATACCGACCAGAAATGTTGTAACCCCGGTTTGAACCCCTTAGTCTGTGTTGCCCAACCCGTATCGATCGAGGTAGGGGTGCATATCGTTCATATGGGAGCAACCGATTGAGCTTGAAGCATCGTGTCGTTTGTTGGGTTCTCGGAAAGTTTAATAGGTTCCCGCAGTTTGATGCGTGGTGCTGCGCCTCCGAGTCGGATGTAGTGCGGTTGACCTCTTGCTGTCATAGACCCCGGAGGTGCATCTGGGGTTCTTTGGTGTGACATCAACTCCGTCCCCTATCTCACCGGTTCCACCTTACGATAGTTCGTGAACTTTGCTGAGAAACCTCTCGTCAGACAGAAATGGCTTTGCGCTCAGTTGTTCGTTTACTGTTCATTCATGAATTCAGTTGAGAAATCAATAGTGAAAGGTATGTAGCCACGAGTAGGTGCTATCTATTGAAACAAATGGTACCCGCCTATAAGAACAAAACACTCTATCGGCTCTTAGGCATCCAGGTGCAAATACTACATGCCTCTGTTGAAAGATTTCTTTAGCTTTCCATGTCCATTCACAAAATGAGTTTTTGTCTGGGTTTTAGATGAACTACTACCCTCAGTTCAACATCGCCCCTTTAGTGCAAAAGCAAGTGACGATATGGATATTATGGCTCAGATAGAAATATTGGGAATTGAAATCTGTTTTAGGCGAGTGCTGGAGATCTGTACTCCAAATAAATTCAGACGTGAACAAGTCGGAACGAGTAACTGCCGTCCTGTAACGGAAAGGCCTGCTTAATTATGCTTTACAAAAAGTTATAATTTGAGAATATACACAAAGAAAAGGTTTAAGAACCCCCTTCGATATTTTACGATGGTAAATGTATTGCTTGATATCAGTAAAGTACTCGCAAAGTAAGCTTCAAAGACTGAATGCTCTCTTGAAAGAATATATTCAGGCTTAAACAACACACAAAACGTGTAGTATTCAGGATCATTTCAATGCAGTTGCGGCGACATGGGGGGGTATGGGGGTACTTACCCCTCCACTTTTTTCGCCAAGCGTAGTAAAAAAATACTATCATTTTAATTTTTGTATTGAACGCTGTGGTGTAGTGGTGGGTATGCTTAATTCCATATTCCTAAGTGCACTAAATCAGAGAAGTTTTTAAATTATGTTTGTGTGCCCCCCCCCCCCCCCCCCCCCCCCCACACACACACACACATTAGCTGCAAACAACAAACAAGAATCGAGAACGTGCAACGCATCCGCTTGGAATGCAGCCTACTTTCATTTTCGATCTGAGTGTCGTTTGGTGCTTTGTGCTCTCACTTTACAACAGCGTTATTCCGTTAAAATGTCACCATGTACGACGTTTTCTATAACTTAAAGACCTAACCAATAAGTTTCAAAAGGATAAAACTGTTTTAATTTAATTGTCTGAGAATGCTCCAGAAAACACCATTTACAACGTAAGTTTTAAAAAACATTTTAAAACTTACGCGCGGCGGGCAATACCCAACTGTACCCCCTCACTTCTGTAACTCTGGCGCCGCTACTGTTTCAATGACATCATTGATGAACCAAAAAAGTAACTGCAAGACCTCAATACGATACCCGTTTTATTATAGAGATCCACAGGTTAACATTTTTGCCTATAAATGTATAACAATGTTATTTGTAACCTTTGGGGAACATGACCCAGTGTTACAGTTCAATATTTGCTGAATCCTGCATGTGCTCGGATAACAGTTTCTATTGTGCGTCGCATCCTCCAGTCAATCAACGTATCCGTTGCAGAGGCATCTGTCGCCATTCCTGATGCAAAACTGCTTCCAATGCTCGCAGAGTTTGCATTGGATATTTCTTGTGTTCGAAGCACCAGAATGTCCCAAATGTGTTCAAGTGGATTCAGATCAGGACTCATGGTAGACCAAGGAATGGCAGTCAATGCAATGCTCTGGGTATGCTAAACATGACCCATTTGCTATGCTATGATGACAAATTTGGACCTCAATAAGGCTATTCGCACGCCGTTCCTGGCCGTTCTAGTGGAGATTTGTCGATTTCGTAGCCACAGCTCTTCAGAACTGTACTTGCACCAGCCTAAGAAGTATCCTATTTTCACGACGTTGTAATGTCACAGGTGGGAGGGGGAGTTCGATCTGACCGTGGATGGCCTTCACCACAATGAATTGCATGCGTTTTCTCACCAAACGACTGGTGACTGTGTAATGGATATCGAGTTGACGACCAATTGCTTTGAAGGACGTACCAGTGGAATGCATACCAATAATTTGCCATCTTCATGTCATGGTGGCAGATAGTGATTGCACATTGAATATTGGGCACTATAAATACCCAATTCTGAGTCATGCACAAACTGTATTTTGCAAAATTAATGGGTTGCATTGTGCACGTTATTCCCGGGACCTGTTTGTGGGACACATTCAATCACACACGTTCACAAGCATTTGTTGGATCATCAATATAATCATACATATAACTATCAATAGCGTCTAGCGGAAAGTCAGTTGTCGTTTTTGGACTAGCTACTACCAATTGGTATTTGCGGTATTGTAAACATTACAACTCGGATTTAAAGCGTATTGTCAAAATTCGCCTAGGGGCGAACACCACGGAATACCATCGGACCCCCAATATCAACTCACCCCAGTCGGGAATGGATTAGTGGTGTGGGGTCCCGAGGTGTTCTCTCCAAAGAAAAATGTGCTTGGCAATCAATATGACATCACAATCAACATCGGCTCGTACTCTGCACGTCACACAAATCAACGACATGACCTTGAAAACATTGTCGTTGTACACTACGGCCGCCCTGGACTGTCCGCTTTCCACGGAGGGGGCAGTACGACCGCCCTGGACTTGTTACTTTCCATGGGTGGGCAATATTTCGTCGGACACAATAATATTAGATTTCAAACACTAATTACAGGCATACTCAACTTAATTCGTCGTAGGGATGTATTATTCGAAAAGTTATCTCCCCCTGTGAATACTGGAGTCTGACTGTAATGTAATTAGCATTGATCCACTGAAAGGTGTGAATAAAATCTTGTTTGTCGGGAAATCGTTTTCTCAAGCGGCGAGAGAAGTAAGTTGAGAATGAAGGCGTCAGACAGTTTATTGTGCAATCATTTAAGAGAATTGTTAATTTGATTACAATAATCGAGAATTGTTTTGATTTTGAGAATGTTGGTACTTTACACTGTCCTCTCAACTACGATGTTGGGGTGGGGGTATAGAAACGGGACAGGTTTATCGGGGGAGGGAAGAGGAAGAGATTTCGAAGATTTTAACATCAATGGCAAGCAGAAGTCACGCATGAAAAATAATGCGTCAGCGGTTTTATCAGAACTTAGGTGGATCATTTGAGTGACCGTTGTGAGATCAAGGCAGGGGCGCCGAATCAACGAGGGTCCCTCCTGCCTTCAGTCTACGGGGGCGAGCGGGCGCAAGGATTTCCCTTTTTTCTTCGAAAATTTCAAAGAATTGGCCCTTTTTTCAAACTGTGCAAAAATTGCCTTATTGAACAATTTACCTAATGTGAGTTGCAGACGACACTTGGGAAAAAACATCCTCGTATAACTAAAGTGTTTCATTTTTTTATTCCAAAACATAGGTTATGACCCCTCATTGGAACGAGCGCGACACGATGAGGGGTCATAAACTATGTTTTGGAAGTAAAAAATGAAAAAAGTAAAAAAACATTGGATGGGGATTTTCGTGTATATATAGCGCTGGCTGGTTTTTCCCGTTACGATAGGTAACGGTTTAAGAGAATGAAAAAAATACATAATGCCCTTCTTCATAGGTCTGCCCCTCCAGCCCTGTAGTGCTTCCGGCACACCTGGATCAAAGTCATCGGAGCTCATGAGAAAATAAAAAAAGCCACAAAAGAGGATGCCAAGTGTGCAGCGTATGAGAAACGGACATCTAGAACATTTAGTTTAAACAATATGTTGGAAAGCCCCAATACTTGACGAGTCGAATGCGACTCCTTGAGAAACTGAAAGTCCAGGAAGAATGGGATGAATACGCGAGAAATGGGTGGACGGGGTACAAGGCATGTCGGCATGCTGGGAGATTAGGAAGGATAAATTAAGATAGAAAATCACTGGGGGTCAGAGTGTAAATATTACTGGGGCATGCAAAAGGCAATAGAATGGATAAAAAACAACATGATCTTCGAGTCCAACAGTTTTATTAATGATAATAATATATATATATATACAACCAAAAGCACCCAGATTACATTACTTTACAACCATTACACACTTAAATACATTTTGATGAAGAACAATAATTTAGTACTCAACTGTTTTTACAACAATCAAATTTGTCTTGGTTTTAACATCAAAAGGAAAAAAATGGGCAAATGTCAGATTATATATTTTTATATGATTAGAGAGGACAATATCTATATTATATGCACATATGCGCAGAGCATTGCTAATATGAAGACTAAAAAATATTTTAATCTCTAAAAGTTGACGAAAACGCAATTTTCCATTATTTTACCTGGCACTCTACACGAAATAACCGTACCTTTTTAAATGAACAGGGGAAAAAAATTGGTCGAATGAAATGGTTCGATTATATCACCAAGTGAGAGCATATATATTGTTCTTAAATGTCTGATGCGCAGAGCAAATATAACTTTCACGGGTTTTATATAATTTTGAGAAATATAAAAATTTCCCATTCAATTAGTGCTAATTTTTGCAAGCCAATTCCTAGCAATCAGGGGAGATAACTATTTGGTAAATAGATGCGAATAACGAGAATAGTTGAACATGAATAATCATCAAAAAATTAATTAATGAAGAACCGGGTACAGCCCGGTGCTTCATTAATTAAAGTTTTGCTGGTGATGATTTTTATTACCTGGTAAACGCATGCGTGGACATCACTTCCCACGCGTGGAGTAAGACCAATCCACGGCTACTGCAATGTAATTACGACACACAATTACGCGGTAGACTTTTTCCATCAATATTTAATTGAATCACAATGTACACAAACGAACACTCAGAAATAAAGATTTTCGCATACCAATCGGAAGTAATTCATATTAGTCTCCACAGCGTAGAAGAGTTCCTGGAATCAGGTGGAGATAACCTACTTAACGATAGAGACTATAGACTTTCATTGAGCAATGGCATGTTATCATTCATTATATTTCGGGGTGTTTAGCTCACTTTTTTTCTTTGTATATATTTCTGTGTCCGCTTTTGAGGTTAGAAAAAAATGATCGGAAACAGAGAAAGACTTTTCATGATACTGTCTACCAGGTAATTAATTTGTTGTACGTGTCGAAGTGGCATCAATCATTAGCAACATGATGTGTAACTGTTTTATTGATTTTGTCTCGTGAGAACGGATGCGTTCGCACGTCACCACTTCCTTCTAAGACAGTATATAATTTTGGCAGTAGTCTGTACTCGGCAATCTGTTCCTTTGAATCCACCAAACGAAAGAAAGTTAAAGATAATTTAATCCTGGCTTTCAAGAATATGACGAAAGGTCAGCCAGACATGTACACACTTCAACTAATAACAGGTGGATTCGTATATAAATGACTATGAGTTGCTACATTATGCCAAACCTCGCGAAAATGCCCGATTGGAGAGGGAGGGCGTACAAGCCTGATTGTGTTGGCTCATGTTTCAACTGATAGATAACTTCCAAGTACCTAATGAAGGCATGCCTTCGTCGAAGGCATGCCTTCGTTCTGCAGGTGAAATATTAGTCAGTGGGGAACTGGAGATTATAGGTCGAAAACTCCCGACGTCTTGGAAATATAGTTGTAGATAAATAAAATAGTACGTGCAGAGTGTATTATCACTAAATGACCCGTAGAGTGGAGATTATACCCAAGCAATAATTGCAAATGTGTTGCAAAGCTTAACAAGAATAAGCAGCGTCCCAGCCAGTGGACCTCCGAGTTAAACCCAGAGGTACATTGGCTGAAACACTGCTTGTATTTTTGTCCATACGGTTGAAACTAGAAGTCCTGTCATAAAATGCGTGCAAATAGCACGTCGATCTGCGCGTTAATATACGCGTTATGAGCATAGTAAGGCTATCAAATTTTGTACATATATGGCCTATGCACAAGCAATGTTTCAGCCAATGGACCTCCGGGTAACCCGGAGGTCCATTGGCAGAAACATTGCCTGTGTTTGCTATGAGAAATCTGGAGAACCTGCCGTGTTTTGGATGCCATTCGATATGCCACCTGCGCGCAATTAAGCGTAGATAAGCGCACAGTTCGTGACAGAACTTCTAGTTTTAACTGTATGTACATAATTTAAAAAGTGATACACTTGGTGATAACTGCACTCCACGAGGGTTTCAGTTACAATTCACTATACACATGCTATTTTATAATCATCACGAAACTCCCCATTTAATTAACACGTGCCGTACTCTAAATAAGTAATCATATCCCTACGCACACACCACCCCACCTTCACCCCACCCGACAGTCCAAAGCTGGAACCTCAGCTGTCCATTCACATGACTGATAGTGTATGCGACACAAGTCTGTGTATCATATCTAGTCTCGCAATAAAGTACACGATTACTACCTACAGTACAGCTGCCGTAGAATGATCGTAATCCACACGTGGGCAGCGATGTCCACGCATGCGTTTACCAGGAATTAAAACTCATCATCAGCAAAATGTTAATTAATGAAGCACTGGGTTGTACCCGGTGCTTCTTTAATTAAATTTTTGATGATTATTCCTATAATTAGTGTTTGCAATCTAATAGTATTGCGTTCGTGGAAATGCTGCCCACTACGTGGAAAGTGATCAGTCCACGGCGGCCGTACTGAACAGCGAAGCGATATCTAAGATTCCATTCGACCAATCCAGATGAGAATATCCTGATTGGAAGCAATTATTTGGATGTGTCAAATCCTAGCCAAGACCCCAGGGAATTCTTATTTGGGACAAACGGCTGATAAACGTGGGGAGGTTTCACAAGTTAGCAGTGCAAATATCTTCTGATCCACGCGTTAATATATCGGGGGGGGGGGGGGGGGGGGTCTCCCCTGCCTTCAAGGCGCGTCGAAAATAGTAATATTGTTTCATATCTCTGATGTATCGTATACTTCAGAGAGATATTGACTAAAGGGAAAATAATTGTTGCTCTGAAATAAATTTCACGAACTTTGAAGAAAGTCACGATTAAAAAGTAGTTGGTCTTACGGTCTTTATGCGGTATTATTGGATGACATAAAATGACCATTGAGTGTGGTGAAGCTGGCAAACCAATCGCAGTAGTTACACTTTCGTGGTGCAGCAGTTGGGAATTATTTAAAGTTACATGTACAGTTAAAACTAGAAGTCCTGTCACGAACTGTGAGCTTATCTCGGCGTATTTGCGCGTAGGAATTGCGCGCAACTGCCATATCGAATGGCATCCAAAGCACGGCAGGTTCCCCTGGTTACTCATAGCAAACACAGGCAATGTTTCTGCCAATGGACCTCCGGGTTACCCGGAGGTCCATTGGCTTAAACATTGCTGTGCACAGGCCATATCTACTGTACAGAATTTGATAGCCTTACTATGCTCATAACGCGTAGATTAACGCGCAGATCGACATGCTATTTGCGCGCATTTCGTGATAGGACTTTTAGATTTAACTGCACGAAACGAACATTCGAAATTTTAGGGCTTAAAAAAATTTAATCTAAGCTTGACGTTTCAGACTCGGATAGCTGCTGGCGTTTATTCCAATAACGGACGATTTTCTGGCGACTAAATTTATGCGCACTGCACGTTAATTGGTGGAGATCAATAGAGCAGCGAACAGAATTAAACTTGCAAATACGCTGTTGCATGGACATCGTGGGGCAAAGTGACTTTATAGTAAATTATTGTGAGTCCAAGAAAAGCCCGAGTGGCGGTCTTAAGTTTGGAGGCCATGGCGTGCAGCGTGTAAATTGTTAGAATGAGCAAACTTTATTACAGACCAAGAGATGAAAACAAGTGCACGAGAAATAGGAGAAAGAGTCGCGAGACATCGAGATCGAACGTGCTCGGCACACGAAAACAACTTTACACTGTTTTAGTTTGAACACATCGGATGTGACACACAATGCACGAATTTGAGTGCAAGCTGGACATCTAGCAGATCCTAAATCCTGTGTCCAACCAACCACACATCTTCATGGGTGGATACAGGGGGGGGGGGGGGGGGACACTCCTTATCCTTCGATAGCGTATGGACGTCTACTTTCGAAGGCAGTATGTTATTACGTTTAATACCGCAACCCATGCATACAAATATACCGTACTGGTCACTTTCCACGGATGGGCAATATTTCCACGGACTCAATAATATTATATTCCAAACACTAATTATAGGAATAATCATCAAAAATTTAATTAATGAAGCACCGGGTACAACCCGGTGCTTCATTAATTAAAACTTTGCTGATGATGATTTTTATTACCTGGTAAACGCATGCGTGGACATCACTGCCCACACGTTGAATAAGACCAGTCCACGGCGACTGTACTGCAGCTCCTGCGTGGGTCTCGTGTTGTACAGGCTTTTTATAAATTGACTAAACATTTTCAAAATTTGAATGATTCTATATAAATTGTAGGAATATTTTGGTGATTATATGCAATGAAGCTACCGTATGACCACGCTGTCCGCCCAGTTTCCAAACCTGCTCGTCCCAACTCGCCGTTATGGTGCAGAATGACGCTCCGATTCGATTTATGCATGGCCCATGATAGAAAATATTCCGCCCTCAAAAATCCAAAATCCTAGACCCACCTCTGATCTTGGCAGATTCGTATGTAGAAAATTAATACGATAAAGAGATGCGATGATTTTTCAAAACTTTGTTCAAGTTTAACATCAATGATATTGCGGCCTCAACACATGGGCTGTTGGATTCAGAACTAGAACATCCAGAGGCAGAAGGATGATATGAGGGCTGTGTTTTTTTTGGTTTTTTCTGTATTTTCCGACAAGTATTTTACAAACGAAAAGGAAACAAATACTTCAGTCTGCGAAATTATGTAAGGGTTTAAAAAACAAGAAGACATTTATTTTATCTCTTTAACAAAATAAGGTTACAAGAAATATGACAAAATGCGGCTGATATCATGGTCGAGGTAGGGATCAGCGAAGCTCCGAAATATTCGGTTCGTTTAGAAATCGTCCCAATGATTCAATTCGATGAGATTCGTGTCGCACTGATTTGGAGATTTTCGAATCGTTGAGATATTCTCAAGATTATACCAAGTGTCTCCTCTTGAACACTTTTTCTATTATCAGATCTCCTGTGCAGGACACATACAGCCAATACTATAAAACTTTTACAATTGTATTTTATGGAATTGTATTTTTCTAGTTATGACTTCAAATGGGTCGAACTGAAACATTTGCATTTGAAAAGATATGACAATTTGCCAATTGGCAAATTGTCATATCTTTCCAAATGCTAATGATTCTTTTTAGTCAGTCATATTAATAGAAAGAAAATACAATTCTAGAAAATACAATTGTAAAAGTTTTATAATATTTGTTCCAGATGATAGAAGCTTTCAAAGAGGTTCCGCTTTTGAAACTCTTACTTCCATTCAGTTCTGGAATTTCCCGCTTTTTATCGATTTTCCCAAACCAACTAGTCACCGTTGAATAATTTGAGTGTGTGAGACTGGCAATATTTATAACTTGAAAAACAATGGGTTTCGTTTCTCGAGTTGTTTCAATTCAAGATCCTCCTCTGTTTAATTCGAATCGAGATTTGATTCGGCCCGAATTTTGAGATTCACATGACCCTAAGTCGGCAAGCTCGTTCCATTGAGGAGGAGTCTAGGGCTGCCACGATTTTTGAATATAGGAATCGATTAATCGTCGCAAATAATCGATAATAATCGATTAATCATACCTAGATTACCCCCGTCTCACCCTCTCTTCGAAGTCCTTAAAAATGAAGTTCAAGTCAGTTGACCTACCTCAAGTAAACAAAGAAGACGATCCTCTTTTAGATACATTCAAAGTTTTGATGTTCTGAACTTTTGATCCGTCAGTGTAAATAGATATTATCATAACAGCGTGTTGATCCGTGTCGTAGTATCACGTCGAGTTTAGGTGGCCAGATTTTCGGATCGGCAGCGAGTGTGATCCGAAAATCTGGCCACCTCAACGAGACATGATGCGACGACACGGATCAACACACTGGTATGATGATATGTTTATCACATGACATTGTTTCGATGTCAAATTCACCCAAATTTGCCATTTTAATTAATATGCGGTGAAAAGCCGGTTACAAAATAGCAGACGAAACAACAACGACTTCCCTAGTTACGAAAACTATTCACGGAAACTCTCGGATATTTCCGTGGGAGTGTGATATGGATTTTTGATTTCCGTAAGAGTGTGATATGGACTTTTGATACGGAAAAATCTCACCCGGTGTGATACAACAGTTTGGAAAACATCGTCAAACAGTAGTGATATTTAGGTTAAAAAATGTCATAGTCATATGATAATAATCAAGACCGGTCGTCAGTTGCGAAGTTCGCAACTGACGACCGGTCTTGATTATTACACTGACGGTTCGAAAGTTCGGAACATCAAAGCTTTGAATGTACTTAAAAGACACGTGCTTCTAACGGCTTCTTGAGGTTTAACGTCGACCTTCTTGACCTTTTACCTTTAGAAACAATAGTTTTTTCATCATTTTTTAAAAAATTATTTAACGTCTAAAACGGGGTAAAATTTACCAACTCTTCGACAACGAAATATACTAATCGATTTCGGCGTGACCGATCGACAACCGATTAATCGTGACAGCCTTAGAGGGGTAACATGATGTGATTTTTGTTGGATTGTTTTGTGAATATATTGTTTTCAACTGCATTACACTTTACCTAACGAATCGGCCGCACCCGACCGCGTAATTTACAAATTAATCAATTGAAAACAAAATTTAATTTGCAAATTAACCGATCGGATGCTGCCGATTAGATAGGTAAAGGGTTAAACTTTGAAAAGGGTGAATCATGATAAATATATTGACGGATAGTATCCAGGGTAAAAGAATCAGTTGAATGAATTCAATTTCTATTCTCCGTTGTATGGGAGGTAATTATAGTTTATAAATGGAACTCAACGGATTCCCATAATGTACCGGTGATTAAAAAAGAAAGTTGCTACTTGTAAAAAATCAATCGGATTGTTTTCGAACACAGAAAGCTACCAGATACTGGTACTTGACACAATGTTCCTTTGAATTTCAAGGACTTTGATGATTTGAGACGAGTTAAGTTCATAGCAGCTTGATAGCGGATACACGATAGCCATTGTATCCTGACAAGCTGTGTCTGTATGGAATAAAAGGATGGGAAAAATAACACCCCACTCGACTGCAAAGACACATATTTTAAAGAAAGCTGGTAGAATATTGAGCAGAAATGACATCCTCGAGTGGTGCATTCAATAAAATATATTGAGAAAAGCCGATTTCCACATCTTCGCGCGTTTCCTTATGATTTAATCATGCGATTCACAAAAGAGTCGTGAAAAGACCGAACATTATGCTATTCTGCACAGGATAGTACATACAAATCCTAACTATGACCCTTCTCCGTCATGGGAGCTATATTGTCCAGCATGTAAAACTTAGTGACAGGTGAATACGATTAAACCAAATCAAATTTAAGTTTCCGTCCAAACGTATGATATGCCCTATATACGCTACAGGGAAGTGGCGACGAGATTGTGTGTGTGTGTGTGTGGGGGGGGGGGGGGGGGGGGGGGGGGGGGGGGGGCTGTATAGTTAGGGGATTGTCTCAATTTCAATTTCATGTCATGTGATACGAGATATCATGGCATTTTATATTTGACCATACAGGCTTTTAAAGATTTTTGAATCACATCCATGGACTTTTCCCACTGGTGTAGGCGTAAAATTTTGTCCCTTGCGTGTAACAGGGCGAAATCTGCAATAGTGAAGCATTGCAGATCGCACTTTATTTCACTCAAGGTAGTAGTTGGAAAATTTTCATACGGCCATGCAGATGGCTTTATTGTGCCACCGATCTTCGATAGGGAATATTCTGGGATATCTAGCGGAGATCTCCTCTGTCCGTCCATACAAATATTTTAGATTGTAATTTCAAAGCCATTACTGGGATTTGGATCGCCTTTGGTATGCGGATAGACTCGCATGGGAGGACGGATATGCATAAGGAACGGGTTCCATCCAATAATCTTTCCTGGAGTTGTGGCCCCTTTTCACTCTTTAGATTTAGAAAATTGTTCTGTCCCACAATATCTTTAAGGCTACTTGGAATGTGCCTACGGGTCGGGGGCCATTGTCAAAGTTGGGTGTTCAGCAGCCGAAGGGGTCACATTTGGAACCAAAACCTTCCAGCCATTCCAATGCGCCGGACAAGAACAGTATCACCCATAAAATGAAAGGATTACAACTTCGGGCATACGAACTGCATAAGATAGGGAGCACGGTGACTCAGTGGTTACGACATTGGACTTCAAACCGAGAGGTCCAAGGCTCGATCGACGCCAGGGGTAAATGCGTTGTGTCCTTGGGCAAGTTACTTAATCCAATTGCCCAATGTGGGGGATGTTGGCGTGGTGTACTAAGGCGTATTGAACGTCGATGGTGGCCTTGCCTTCAACCAATGCTAATGTCGGAAACCATGCGTTATCCTTGCTTGGAGTAATAGATTCACGCCACGTATTCAGCCCAAACACAAGGAGTGTCACCTGAATCCGTGCGTGAACGTACACTGCAAAAATATAGGTTCTCTTTAGTATCAAAACTGGTTCTAATCTTGTCCCTGAGATAGAACCAGTTCTGTTTAAACAGTATTTATTTCAAATCAAATAAATTTATGAAGATTAACATTAAACTTTAACAGAATATTACATGAACTGAAGTAGGTTCAGCAGTAAACTTGGAGCTTCTTCAACGCAGTCGCCAACCATTTTGAAACAGAGGAGATATGAACAGTTGGCATATCGTACCAGTTTTGGTTCTGTAAAGAACCAAAACTGGTTCGATATGCCAACTGTTCATATCTCCTTTGCTTAATAATGATTTGAGACAACCTCGTATAAGCTCTAAACTTACGTCTGAAACCCCCTCAATTTATGTTTAATTCTGTTAATATTTAATGTTAATCTTTATAAATTTATTTGATTTGAAATAAATACTGTTTAATCAGAACTGGTTCCATCTCAGGGACACGATTAGAACCAGTTTTGGTTCTAAAGAGAACCTTTATTTTTTGCAGTGTATGTCTCACCGTGACGAACCCGCCTGTTTCGTTTTTGTTGAGGTGGTCCTTATCCTGAAGGGATCAATGACCTTAAAAAGTATAAATCAATAGGAGTTCATTGAAATTAACAATTCTAATACAAAAAGAAAAATAAAATATAGTAATTTGCAACTTACATAAAATCCAATTTATACAACACAAACGTCAATCACACCACACCAACACAGTTTTGGGGTTACTTGCAGGTCCGCGTGCTCTGTTGTCGCTGGTTTCTTCTTCCTTGTCGCTGGTGTTTGAACTCTGGTCGCCTTTTCACAAACATACAACTGGAACTTCACTCTTTCACTGCCGTCGCACGGTCACTTACGTATTGTCATCTTACCGGACGCCTTTGCTCCAACATGTGACGGAATGTCACTCTACCACTGACGTCGCACGGCCACTAACCTATTGTCACTTTACAGGATGCCTTTCTTCTAACCTGTTACGGAAAGTCACTCTACCACTGCCGTCGCACTAATATATCGTCAATTGACTGGAAGCTTTTTCATTCAAGCAGTCGCCACTTATGGGATTAAATGCTCCCCTCCATTTATCTCAGAATAATGTTCACACACAAAGCCTACTCAGCCTACGTATGGCATACTTCCCACACCAGGTAATATCGTTTACCTGAATACCAATTTTCGTGTGCTCCCGGAGCTTGTACTTCCTATTTCTGATCCTACACTCATATATGGCCACCGACTTGGCCCACGACTGTTCCTACTCTAAATGTGAGGCCTGTGCCTCCCCAGCATTACAACGTGTTTATACTTTCGCACCGATGCGGCACCTCCTCTAACCTCTAGCATGGGGCATCCCCTGCTCCTCGCCTACGACCCACAGTCTTACACGCCTTGAGACTGGAATGAAATTTTCGAAAAAAACCCGACTCTTATTCGATCGCAAGGACATTAATTCCCATTTTAATTGCTTCTATTGAACTTGGCCGCTATAGAGTTGTCTTAATTTCACATTCTCTTATTTCTTTGAAAGTCTCGTATTTTTATTTTATACTGACATTCGGTGACAGACCAGATAAGTAATATGGGTGTGTGTCCAGAACATGTTCTACGTGCTGTTTTTACGATAACTTATTAACTGGACATAATTACACAGATAATGACTGCAGGAGAATACTGGTCTTTTACTTCCTTTAATCCTTTACCAGACAGCTCATTATGGCGTTCAGCACGCGCAATAATTGCCATCAACTTTCATGCTTTATTTCCAGCGCATGAATTATTGCAGATCTGTTTAAGTGGACAAATCGTTTTTTAGAGTTCGTCATATACCTATTTTTACGTTTCATATTTAGCCCGAGTGAGAAAGATTATCAAAAATGTATTTACTTTTAACCCTTTACTTTACATGAAAATCAGACGACACTTTCAAAAAAAATTCTTAAATAACTGATTTTTTTCATGTTTTGTCTCAAAAACATAGGTTATGACCCTTCGTTGGAACGAGCTCGTTCCAACGAGGGGTCATAACCTATGTTTTTGAGACAAAAAATGAAAAAATAATGAAAATTGATTGGCGATTTTTGAGAATAGCGCTGGCCGGTTTTGGCCGTTACGTTAGGTAAATTGTTGAACAAGAAAATCGCATGCTTAAGCTATCACCTTGACAGCTTACCCTGCTTATGCAGAGTTAGTACGTTAGGGAGTGTGACAGTTACTTGCCGCTGCTCGATAGTTCTATCCGGATAGTCCGGCTTCTTCCACGCATAAAACTTGTCGGACAAAATGCGACTCTGGCTGTCGAAAGTATTAAACCCCAATAAAAGGACAGAAAAAGCTACATAATATATAAATTACATGGTTTCTCAGTGGGCCAATGGTGACGCCTTGGGATGGAGGTATAAGGAAAGAATGACGGGGCTTTTACTCCAGTTGCCCTCTCTATTCCATTCAGTTTGATAGGTGTATCTCCTTCTAACCATTTACCTCAACTGACAGCCATAAACCTCCCAGCATATTTACAAGGACGACTTTTAAATTTTATTTTTTTTTATATTTTGCCTCGAAAACAGTGTACGATTCCTCACTAGAACGTGCTCCGTGCCCTCTCATGAATACTAAATGGACACAGCCACTGGTGTGGACTGGGGTGGAAAGATAGGGATCAGTAGACTCTATACCTCGGAGAGAATTAATAATAAAGTTGACTGATTCTGTATAATGCCATGCTGTCCGGGTCAACGAAGATAAATATAAACTATTATCCCGATAGATGCCTTGCCCATCATTATTTTTCCGCATCGTTAATCTTCAGTTTCGATGGTGGTGTATTCGGCTACCATAGAACGTTTCATTTGTTTACAACCCGCGAAAGATAACTCTCTACGGATATACGGACATCCACATAGTAGTTATATTTTTTGTATTCGCAAAATATTGAATAATGCCACCCCTGGGCTGGGGGAATGTGTCCAATCAATCACTTGGCGGATACTTCCCAACAGACTTGACAGAGAAGGGTTAATTCCATTGATCATGTTCATTTTAATACGATCTCGTTCTGTCAAAATCTATAACAACAGGATAGTGTATCGAATGCAATGGGGTGGGGTGGGCTACAACCTCTGCTTCGTACATCCACACTCACAACCATTTTCGCTACATGGTATTTGGATAGACAGGTAATTTTAATGTAGGTTTATTGTACACCACGATTGTATCACATACAGCACAGTCGCCGTCAACTGGTCGTAATCCATGCGTGGGCAGTGATGTCCACGCGTGCGTTTACCAGGAAATAAAAATCACCATCAGCAAAAATTGAATTTATGAAGCACCGGATTGTAGCCGATGCTTTATTAATTAAATTTTTGATGATTATTCCTATAATTAGTGTTTGGAATCTAATATTATTGCATTCGTGGAAATATTGCCCACCGGTGGAAAATGACCTGTCCACGGCGGCCGCACTGTATACCCCGGTTTCTTTCTTGGATCACAGTTTTTTTCACAATGGACTGACACCTGCGCATTTCATAATTTGTTCACGTTACAAAACGTGTAATATTTCAAAGAAGATTATTATCATACTTACTGACGGGATGTAGCGAGCAGAGGGGAGGTAGTATGTGACATCCCGTCCCCCTCAATATTTTTTCAGTCAGGACATCAGATATTTTAACCTGAGCTGTAGACATAGATATCGATTCCCTCTTTCTAGTAAAAATTCATTTTATTACGAGAACATATTAGAAACATGGACTAATGCCACACACACAGCCGGTCATAGAAATGGCTGGCTTTAACGCAAAATGTTGGTAGTTTGATGTTAGTTTGGTGTACGGTGCATGCTGACCATATGATAATGTCCTCATGAATATATTTTTTTTAATTCATCTACAAATAAATTTTCAAAATCTCGAATTTTTAACTAAAATCCCGCCTGGTTAATATTTCCGTCACCAAGAGTTCCTTCAACGAATGCATGACTTGATGACGCAGTTGGAATGTGTCATCGATGCTGCGGGCCATCACGCAGAAGACCGATTGTGATGGGGAGAGAGGTGTGGGGGGGGGGGGGGGGGGGGGGGATTGTGGTAAACCTGATTTGACTGAAATTAGGGATCTGCGAACCA
Organism: Pictodentalium vernedei; assembly: GCA_031216915.1. Lineage (NCBI taxonomy): Eukaryota > Metazoa > Mollusca > Scaphopoda > Dentaliida > Dentaliidae > Pictodentalium > Pictodentalium vernedei. The sequence continues at coordinate 857,557,893 of CM062297.1, forward strand.
CAAATTTCTTTTCGAATCGAATTTCGAATCGAATCGTGTCTCTGAATCGAATCTTAAAAGACAAGCTATTTCATATTGCATCAAACGGAAGTTACGGAACACTGTGATGACCCTTACGCGACGGAGTGAACACCTTAACACCAATAACTAAATATTCTCTGTAGCACCGTCGCTGAAACAGCTAGGCCTATTGTCCATAGTTTTAGTTTTTGAGGGCCTAACTTGTTAAGAACGTGAATAGTAACAAGTTAAGCCTTCAAAAACCAAAACTATGGATAATGTACAGGGCCAAATTCACACCTAACCTAACAATTAAACATTGTCAGTTACTCAAATAAATAGGAATTGAGCCTACATGAATGAATTTTCTAATGACAGTTTTATCCTATTTTTGTTGGAAATATAACAAACTGAAGTTAGTACGAGAGATTCGAAAACATCGAATCCTGAGACTGATTCGTGATCGATCTCGAAGCATACGTATGGTATCGATATGGAATCGAATCTCGAATATTCGCAGGACCCTAACTGAAATGGCACAAGTCCCAACTAAATATTGAAGGAATTCCTTGATGGTATAGTTGGAAACTTAGTCAGTCGGCACTACGGATGTGACTGTCCCAGATGTGCCTGTCCATACCCCCCCCCCCCCCCCACACACACACACATCCACAGCACTTTCGTTGTACTGTAGCCAGCGCGTTCCACACATTCATGCTGCTACCGAAAGGAAGATGAACCAAGTAACCATGAGGACTTCATCTAAAAAGCTAGATTCCAGCCATCGTTTTTGACGGTGTGCAATGGTCTAGTGGTTTAGGCGTTGGACTCCTGATTGCCAGGCGGTGTTGCCGAGGGTTCGAATCCCGGCGGAGGATCAGAAACCAACATTCAACATTCCTCTAAAACATGATTGTGTCATTTGAAAAACACACACAAGCCCGTGCCAGTCTTCGTCTAGGCCATCCACAGCACTTTCGTCGTACTGTAGCCAGCGCGTTCCACACATTCATGCTGCTACCGAAAGGAAGATGAACCAAGTAACCATGAGGACTTCATCTAAAAAGCTAGATTCCAGCCATCGTTTTTGACGGTGTGCAATGGTCTAGTGGTTTAGACGCTGGACTCCTGATTGCCAGGCGGTGTTGCCGAGCGTTCGAATCCCGGCGGGGGATCAGAAACCAACATTCAAAATTCCTCTAAATTATTCTATGACGAATTCCACCATAATTCCACCATAATTATTCTATGACGAAAGGGGCATAACTCTGTCAAAAAGTGCGATCGATACCATTATTATTATTTATTGGGGTTTAAGGTCACATACTTATGCACAATGGCTAATTGAGACCGTGACAGTTTTACGGGTGGTGGAAGCCGGAGTGCCCGGAGGGAACCACCGAACATCGACGAGCAACTGTTAGCTCCTCAACATTCTAACTCTGTTCAAGTTCCGCTCAAGCAGGGTTACAGCGGTTGGAGAGATGTGCACCATTGACGTGCAGTACGCCGTAGTACACGGCGTCATCGTGCCCCCTTGTTGGCAACCGGGATAAAGTGCCCTGCCCAAGGACACAACTCGGGACGTCTAGCATAGAAGTCCAACAGTCTACCGCTGAGCCACCGCGCTCCCTTCCGATCGATACTATAATCACAGGTGCACAAGTTCCCTTGGTAGTGAACATCCATACCAAGTTCTAAAAGAATCGACCCATAAACATCTGAGAAAAGCTCCGGACAAAATTCAGGCCTATGCGGCAGCTATTTCAAGTCGAAAAGGGGCATTGTATTTTCTAGAATTGTATTTTCCAGTTATGACTTTAAGTGGTTTGAAATGATGAACTATTAACATTTTCAGAGATATGACAATTTGCCAGTTGGCAAATTACCATATCTTTTGAACTGCTAGTGATTCTTTTTAGCAGCTTATATTAATAGGTAGACAATACAATTCTAGAAAATATAACTGGAAAAGTTTTATGGTATTTGCCTCTGGTTATTCTAGTCTGAATGACTATCCTTTCTCTAGCTACATTATGGTGGTTCTAAACTTAGTGATTTTTTAGTCACATTTCACGGGAGTTTCCGGGTAGGGTGAATATTTCGTCCCTTGTGTTCAACATGGTGCCTTCTGCATTGTTGAAGCATTACAGATGGCCCTTTATCGTACTCCGTGTAGTAGTTGGAAAATCGTCCATTTGGCACAGTTTAAAATTAATACCCCAACCCATCGAACTAAGACTTTCTAGCCACGTTCTTGCGCCGGGAAAGAGCAATACCATCCATATAAGAAGTGGGATGATGCATATTCTCTGTTCCAAACTAACCGACAGTTAATGGGCAGCGGAACGGTTTCACCCACACTTTAAAATGAGAGGGGTTAAAAATCAACCCATATCAAAAGTGTTGGGAGTAGTAGGAGAGGGCGTTTTGAGGTCTGTTTTGGGGGACCTAGGCTGGGGGACCTAGGAAGTGACGTCATACCGCAATGTATTATGAGTATCACGTGGTTGTCATGGTAACCCGTGTGAGCGGCCATGTTGTGACGTCATTTTCATGGTAATGGGTGATGTGAGTGCGCATGCACAGCTCGTGTTGTTAGGGTGATACGTGTTTCCGTCGTCCATTTTGTATGAAGGGGGCCGCCATCTTTGTTTCTATGGTGGCACGTGGTTGCTATGAGCCTGAAAGGTATCCAACAGGGCCAAGAGGCCAGTAAAGGTATGTTCTATTGACTGGGAGTATTTTCTGGAACGACTTCCCTGGATAATTACCCAAATGAGCCCGAGAACGGACGTAAATCACCAGAAACGACTTTATTTGATATGGATTCCCCGCAGAATCCTGCTTTTAACCGAAATGGACTTGTTTAGAGTAGCACGTAGTGCTATAGACTTTTAAAAAGTCGTGTTCGATTGAAAGGGAGTATTTTTGGAAGGACTTCCGAAGATAATTACCCAAATAAACCCGACAATCCTTCCAAATCACCAAAATCCACCCCAAACTACCGAAATGGACTTGGTAAAGCCTCATTTTGCTTTATGAAGGCTCGAATTTTGTTATCCCGGGTCCAAATCCTCGTTTTACCACTTTTACGGATCTATCGGCACATGCAGCACATCAGCACATGCAAAATGTGCCAATATGTGCCTGTGTGCAAGTGCACAATGTGCACACAAAACATGCGCACATATGGGTATTTGAGGACCAATGGGGACCAGTGTTTGAGGACCAGTGCTTGGGGACCAGTGTTTGGAGACTATTGGAGACCAGGCTTTGAGGACTAGTTGGTACTAATGTTTGGGGACCTGTGTCAGAAATATTGTCTAACCACCGTCTCTTAACTCAGTACTAAAGTTTCTGCTACCAACTGTGTTACCGTTTGCAAGCAAGATCTTGGCTTATTCCTCCGCTACTCTAAATCCACCCCAAACTACCGTGAGATGTGATTGTACACAATGTGCAAATTACACATGTAGCACATGCAAAATGTGCCAATATGTGCCTGTGTGCAAGTGCACAATGTGCGCACAAAACATGCAGCACATAGGCACATGCGAGTATTCGAGGACCAGCAAAGGGGATGATGGGGAGAGAGGTGTGGGGGGGGGGGGGGATTGTGGTAAACCTGATTTGACTGAAATTAGGGATCTGCGAACCACAAATTTCTTTTCGAATCGAATTTCGAATCGAATCGTGTCTCTGAATCGAATCTTAAAAGACAAGCTATTTCATATTGCATCAAACGGAAGTTACGGAACACTGTGATGACCCTTACGCGACGGAGTGAACACCTTAACACCAATAACTAAATATTCTCTGTAGCACCGTCGCTGAAACAGCTAGGCCTATTGTCCATAGTTTTAGTTTTTGAGGGCCTAACTTGTTAAGAACGTGAATAGTAACAAGTTAAGCCTTCAAAAACCAAAACTATGGATAATGTACAGGGCCAAATTCACACCTAACCTAACAATTAAACATTGTCAGTTACTCAAATAAATAGGAATTGAGCCTACATGAATGAATTTTCTAATGACAGTTTTATCCTATTTTTGTTGGAAATATAACAAACTGAAGTTAGTACGAGAGATTCGAAAACATCGAATCCTGAGACTGATTCGTGATCGATCTCGAAGCATACGTATGGTATCGATATGGAATCGAATCTCGAATATTCGCAGGACCCTAACTGAAATGGCACAAGTCCCAACTAAATATTGAAGGAATTCCTTGATGGTATAGTTGGAAACTTAGTCAGTCGGCACTACGGATGTGACTGTCCCAGATGTGCCTGTCCATACCCCCCCCCCCCCCCCCCACACACACACATCCACAGCACTTTCGTTGTACTGTAGCCAGCGCGTTCCACACATTCATGCTGCTACCGAAAGGAAGATGAACCAAGTAACCATGAGGACTTCATCTAAAAAGCTAGATTCCAGCCATCGTTTTTGACGGTGTGCAATGGTCTAGTGGTTTAGGCGTTGGACTCCTGATTGCCAGGCGGTGTTGCCGAGGGTTCGAATCCCGGCGGAGGATCAGAAACCAACATTCAACATTCCTCTAAAACATGATTGTGTCATTTGAAAAACACACACAAGCCCGTGCCAGTCTTCGTCTAGGCCATCCACAGCACTTTCGTCGTACTGTAGCCAGCGCGTTCCACACATTCATGCTGCTACCGAAAGGAAGATGAACCAAGTAACCATGAGAACTTCATCTAAAAAGCTAGATTCCAGCCATCGTTTTTGACGGTGTGCAATGGTCTAGTGGTTTAGACGCTGGACTCCTGATTGCCAGGCGGTGTTGCCGAGCGTTCGAATCCCGGCGGGGGATCAGAAACCAACATTCAAAATTCCTCTAAATTATTCTATGACGAATTCCACCATAATTCCACCATAATTATTCTATGACGAAAGGGGCATAACTCTGTCAAAAAGTGCGATCGATACCATTATTATTATTTATTGGGGTTTAAGGTCACATACTTATGCACAATGGCTAATTGAGACCGTGACAGTTTTACGGGTGGTGGAAGCCGGAGTGCCCGGAGGGAACCACCGAACATCGACGAGCAACTGTTAGCTCCTCAACATTCTAACTCTGTTCAAGTTCCGCTCAAGCAGGGTTACAGCGGTTGGAGAGATGTGCACCATTGACGTGCAGTACGCCGTAGTACACGGCGTCATCGTGCCCCCTTGTTGGCAACCGGGATAAAGTGCCCTGCCCAAGGACACAACTCGGGACGTCTAGCATAGAAGTCCAACAGTCTACCGCTGAGCCACCGCGCTCCCTTCCGATCGATACTATAATCACAGGTGCACAAGTTCCCTTGGTAGTGAACATCCATACCAAGTTCTAAAAGAATCGACCCATAAACATCTGAGAAAAGCTCCGGACAAAATTCAGGCCTATGCGGCAGCTATTTCAAGTCGAAAAGGGGCATTGTATTTTCTAGAATTGTATTTTCCAGTTATGACTTTAAGTGGTTTGAAATGATGAACTATTAACATTTTCAGAGATATGACAATTTGCCAGTTGGCAAATTACCATATCTTTTGAACTGCTAGTGATTCTTTTTAGCAGCTTATATTAATAGGTAGACAATACAATTCTAGAAAATATAACTGGAAAAGTTTTATGGTATTTGCCTCTGGTTATTCTAGTCTGAATGACTATCCTTTCTCTAGCTACATTATGGTGGTTCTAAACTTAGTGATTTTTTAGTCACATTTCACGGGAGTTTCCGGGTAGGGTGAATATTTCGTCCCTTGTGTTCAACATGGTGCCTTCTGCATTGTTGAAGCATTACAGATGGCCCTTTATCGTACTCCGTGTAGTAGTTGGAAAATCGTCCATTTGGCACAGTTTAAAATTAATACCCCAACCCATCGAACTAAGACTTTCTAGCCACGTTCTTGCGCCGGGAAAGAGCAATACCATCCATATAAGAAGTGGGATGATGCATATTCTCTGTTCCAAACTAACCGACAGTTAATGGGCAGCGGAACGGTTTCACCCACACTTTAAAATGAGAGGGGTTAAAAATCAACCCATATCAAAAGTGTTGGGAGTAGTAGGAGAGGGCGTTTTGAGGTCTGTTTTGGGGGACCTAGGCTGGGGGACCTAGGAAGTGACGTCATACCGCAATGTATTATGAGTATCACGTGGTTGTCATGGTAACCCGTGTGAGCGGCCATGTTGTGACGTCATTTTCATGGTAATGGGTGATGTGAGTGCGCATGCACAGCTCGTGTTGTTAGGGTGATACGTGTTTCCGTCGTCCATTTTGTATGAAGGGGGCCGCCATCTTTGTTTCTATGGTGGCACGTGGTTGCTATGAGCCTGAAAGGTATCCAACAGGGCCAAGAGGCCAGTAAAGGTATGTTCTATTGACTGGGAGTATTTTCTGGAACGACTTCCCTGGATAATTACCCAAATGAGCCCGAGAACGGACGTAAATCACCAGAAACGACTTTATTTGATATGGATTCCCCGCAGAATCCTGCTTTTAACCGAAATGGACTTGTTTAGAGTAGCACGTAGTGCTATAGACTTTTAAAAAGTCGTGTTCGATTGAAAGGGAGTATTTTTGGAAGGACTTCCGAAGATAATTACCCAAATAAACCCGACAATCCTTCCAAATCACCAAAATCCACCCCAAACTACCGAAATGGACTTGGTAAAGCCTCATTTTGCTTTATGAAGGCTCGAATTTTGTTATCCCGGGTCCAAATCCTCGTTTTACCACTTTTACGGATCTATCGGCACATGCAGCACATCAGCACATGCAAAATGTGCCAATATGTGCCTGTGTGCAAGTGCACAATGTGCACACAAAACATGCGCACATATGGGTATTTGAGGACCAATGGGGACCAGTGTTTGAGGACCAGTGCTTGGGGACCAGTGTTTGGAGACTATTGGAGACCAGGCTTTGAGGACTAGTTGGTACTAATGTTTGGGGACCTGTGTCAGAAATATTGTCTAACCACCGTCTCTTAACTCAGTACTAAAGTTTCTGCTACCAACTGTGTTACCGTTTGCAAGCAAGATCTTGGCTTATTCCTCCGCTACTCTAAATCCACCCCAAACTACCGTGAGATGTGATTGTACACAATGTGCAAATTACACATGTAGCACATGCAAAATGTGCCAATATGTGCCTGTGTGCAAGTGCACAATGTGCGCACAAAACATGCAGCACATAGGCACATGCGAGTATTCGAGGACCAGCAAAGGCCAACTTTTGGGGACCAGTGAGGACCAGGCTTTGGGGACTAGTGGTGACCAGTGTGAGGACTAGTGACTACTCTGAGATGTGATTGTACACAATGTGCAAATAGCACATGTGAAATGTGCCAGTATGTGCATGTGTGCAAGTGCACAATGTGCGCACAAGAAATGCAGCACATGCGCACATATGAGTATTTGAGGACCAGGGGGACCAGTGTTTGAGGACTATTGAAGACCGGGCTTTGGGGACCAAGGCATGGGTACCAAGGTTTGAGGACCAGTGTCAGATCGAGTGCACAATGTGCGCACAAAACATGCAGCACATACGGGTATTTGAGGACCAGTATTTGGGGGACTAGTGAGGACCAGGCTTTGGGGACTAGTGGGACCAATGTTTGGGGACCTGTGATGTATGTTGGGGGGGGGGACTTGTAAACAAATAACATTGGCTTCTAGCTCCTATGTGGCTCCTATACAGCTCCTATACAGGCAGTCTTACCAACAGCTTACATCATGTCTATGGTCTATCTGTCCTATCATTAGCTTATACATTAATCTTGTACCATTACTACTGACTTGTAACATTACTTCCTATATCTCTCTCGACTGCACCCTCGGTCACATTGCTTCATGTTCCCCATTTTGTACCATTTTATACAGCGTTCAATGTAAAAATCTATAGACCGGCTATATAAGGGTTTCCGTAAGTGGGATTCTTACCCGATTCCGTAAAATGGGATTCCGTGAATTGATATAAACACACGAGGGTATTCCCCGTCCCTATTGCAAGAATTTAGTTCAAAAGGTGTTAATATTATAAACCTGCATTAATGTTTTAGTTCAAAAACAAAAATCAAAAGTTTGTTCAGTCATTGTTATGTTCTGTTTACTTCGATTTTGGTTGTGTTGGACGTTCGTTTTATTCAGTTACTACTGGATTATATTTTCATTAATGATTCAGGTGAAAACTTTATTAAGTTTATTGGGTGTTAAGATTAACTCAAACTTCGTTTTGTTTGTTATGTTCACATCTATCTTGGTTGTATTGGATCTTTGTTCACTTTGTTAAGTTCAATTCACTTCGCCAACTTCATTGGGTCCGTTCTCTTTAACCTTAGTTGGGTCCGGTATGTTCAGATCTGTCCAACCAGTTCGACCATCGTTCACACACTCTGTTAAGTTCTGTTCACTTCGAGTTTTTTTTCGGATTTTGTTCATTTTGTTCTGTACCTTTGTTATTTTGCAGTTGTTATTGTCAGTTATCATGTTTTATCTGTTCAGGTTCTTGTAATGTGCTATTTGCACGTTGTGTACAATCACATCTCACGGTAGTTTGGGGGCGAATTTAGAGGAGCGGAGGAATAAGCCAAGATCTTGCTTGCAAACGGTAACACAGTTGGTAGCAGAAACTTTAGTACTGAGTTAAGAGGCGGTGGTTAGACAATATTTCTGACACTGGTCCCCAAACATTGGTACCCACTAATCCTCAAAGTCTGGTCCCCAATAGTCCCCAAACACTGGTCCCCAAACACTGGTCCTCAAACACTGGTCCCCACTGGACCTCAATACCCGTATGTGCGCATGTGCTGCATGTTTTGTGCTCATATTGTGCACTTGCTCAGAGGCACATACTGGCCCATTTTGTGCTGATGTGCTGCATGTGCCGATAGATCCGTAAGAGAGGTAAAAGTCCATTTCGGTAGTTTGGGGTGGATTTTGGAAGGATTGTCGGGTTTATTTGGGTAATTATCTTCGGAAGTCCTTCCAAAAATACTCCTTTTCAATCGAACACGACCTTTTTAAAAGTCTATAGCACTACGTGCTACTCTAAACAAGTCCATTTCGGTTAAAAGCAGGATTCTGCGGGGAATCCATATCAAATAAAGTCGTTTCCGGTGATTTACGCCCGTTCCCCGGCTCATTTGGGTAATTATCCAGGGACTTCGTTCCAGAAAATACTCCCAGTCAATCGAACATACCTGTTACAGGCCTCTTGGCCCTGTTGGAGACCTTTCATGCTCATAGCAACCACGTGCCACAATAGAAACAAAGATGGCGGCCCCCTTCATACAAAATGGACGACGGAAACACGTATCACTCTAACAACACGAGCTGCGCATGCGCACTCACATCACCCACCACCATGAAAATGACGTCACAACATGGCCGCTCACATGGGTTACCATGGCAACCACACGATACCCATAATACATTGCGGCATGACGTCACGTCCTAGGTCCCCAGCCTAGGTCCCCCAAAACAGGCCTCAAAACCCCCTCTTCTACTACTGTTGGGTGAATATGAACCCAGTAGGATTCATATTCACTCAACATAGTTGAGTTGGATTAATGTTTAACCAAAGTGATTTTAAGCTGTAAATTGTTAACGGATTACAGAAATAGTATTAAAGAGGAAGAATCGAAACGTGAGTCGGAGTTCTGTCCCAACGTTTTTTAGTAAAACATAATGCACTGTATCTTACAGGTTCAACCCTGATCACCAGTAACAGCATTGCGTCATTGGGAAAGATATTTAACCCCTGACTGACCGGGGGGGGGGGGTGCACGGTGATTTTGTGTTCGAAGGCCTACTGCATGCCTATTTTGCACTTGCCTCCAATCACTGCTAACTCTATACGTGTACATTGTTAGTGAGTAGAGCAGTATAACTGTTGTTCGCCGCTACTCGGTGGTTCTATTCGAGTATTCCGGCTTTCTGCACCCGTAAAACTGTCCGACATGATGACTTTTTTATTGAAAGTGCCGTTAAACCTCAATGAGCTAACAAATATCGTAGTACACATTATATTTGCCTCTTAATCATCCAGGTCGAATTGTTCAGCTGGCCACACATAGTTGCCCACGACAACATCCGCTTTCAGCAATGAGAATTCAGTACCGGACAGTGGAATCAACCAAAATTCCATCTTCTTCTGGCATTGCGTATACACATTATTGAACGGGTAAGGCTCTATTTATACTGAACACGAAGCGGCGCGACGCAGCCACGAACATTTTCCGCTTCCGATGTATTTCCATTTGACCATTTATACAGGACGCGCTATTTGAGTTTCTCTAGTCTAGCCAAAAATGTTGCTTCAATTGTGTGCATTCGCCTGATGATGCAGTATGAAGCGTGATTACAGCTTGCCTGTGCGGGGTGTACAGTACGTGGAGAGTGTATTATCACTAAATCACTCGCAGAGTGGAGATTCCACCCGAGCAATAATTGCAAATTTGTTGCAAAGCATAACCAGCACAAGCAAAGTTTCAGCCAATGGACCTCCGGGTTAAACCCGGAGGTCCATTGGCTGAAACATTGCTTGTGTTGTTTGTCGATATATACAAAATTTGAAAGATATAGCTTGGGTGATTACTCCACTCCGCGGGTGATTTAGTTACAATCCACTCTTCACGTACTGTATGTTTATATATTGGGTTCAAAGATTGAAAGTTATACTTTGGTTGATAACTCCACTCCGCGAGTGATTTAGTTATAATCCACTCTCCACGTACTGTATAAACGAGTCTAGCGAATCGCTGTGAAGTCGTTGTGCCCTGTGTCTCGTCACTTCGCGTTCTGTTTAAACAGAGCCTCTGACAAGGCTGTCCCAATGTTGTGACATGAATCATGGTTTGAAAGAAATAAGAAAAAAATGGTAAAATGAAAAAAAAATTGTGAGTTTGCATGAGGCGATAGTTTATACCTGTCGATTCGTTAAGAAAAGGGTTACCAACAATCTTCCCATCTCAGAATGTCGTCATTCGGAATGTAAACTAAGGATGCGCCCTTTGTATTTGTCGCGCAATTCCCACAGTCTCTTCTTTGTGCGACATGCGTTATATTGATTGACAGTAAACTACACCCGGAATGAATAGTACGAGACGTCAGTAACAGGTCTTCATAATAGTTTCATTTATAAAAGGAATTGTCGTCTTCTTCAAAAATCCGTTCTCCACCCCACTTCAGACACAACTGATATCCTTGTACTCCAACGTAATAATGGTGCATCTATCTTGAAATTGTCCTCAAGCATGTTATTCATACCTTTCTAATTACGAAGCCACCTTCCAATAAGAACCAAACGAATGCAATTCAAGTGTAATGTTGAGTAAATTACTTGATGCACTGAAGACACTTTAAAAATTGGGAGCGCGGTGGCTCAACATTTATTGCATTGGATTTCAAAGTAGGGATCTGCGAATCACAAATTTCTTTTCGAATCGAATCTCGAATCGAATCGTGTTTCTGATATCGAATCGAATCCCGAATCGAAATTAAAAGACAAGTTATTTCATGTTGCATCAAACGGAAGTTACGAAACACTGTGATGACCCTTACTCGACGGAGTGAACACCTTAAACACCAATAACTAAATATTATCTGTAGCACCGTCACTGAAACAGCTAGGCGTATTGTCCACAGTTTTAGTTTTTGAAGACCTAACTTGTTACTATTCACGTTCTTAAGAACGTGAATAGTAACAAGTTAAGCCTTCAAAAACCAAAACTATGGATAATGTTCTGGGCCAAATTCACACCTTACCTAACAATTAAACATTGTCAATTACTCAAATAAATAGGAATTGAGCCTACATGAATGAATTTTCTAATGACAGTTTTATCCTATTTTTGTTGGAAATGTAACAAATTGAAATTAGTACGAGAGATTCGAAAAAATCGTATCCTGAGACTGATTCGGGATCGATCTCGAAGCATACGTATGGTATCGAATCGAATCTCGAATATTCGCAGGACCCTATTTCAAAGTGAAAGGTGTACTGTTCGATCCCGCCAGGGGCAACTGCGCTGTGTCCTTTGCAGGCATTTAATCCGGATTGCCCAAGTGGAGGCACAGTGGCGCTGTGTACTAAGGCGTACTGTTCGTCGATGGGGCACTTGTCTTCAACCACTACTAACTTTGCGTCTGTGGTGTTAGTACGTTGGGGAGTCTGACAGTGGCTCGCCGTTGCATGGTTGTTCTCTCCGGGTACTCTGGCTTCCCCCACCCGTAAAACTGTCCGACACGAAGTGACCGTGATTGTCGAAAGTATCGTTAAACCCCAATAAATAAACAAATTGGTCAAAAATTAATCCAAACCATCCGGATTGAGTGAATATGAACCCAACCGCGTTCATATTCACTCAACCTAGTTGATTTGGGTTAATTTTTAACCCGACTGATTATAGAATGCAGTCTTATTCCTTCGCACGGCGACGTTTCGGTAATTATGTATTACTTCCTTGACTGCAAGGACATGACGTTGCAGGTACGATCCATTCGGAAGGAGTAATTTTTAATGTAACCATTTTAACTTGACGTCTTAAGTGTGCATGACATAATGAATTAAGAATTATATGAAAGCAAAATCGCATGGCAGTGCAATTGATTTCAAATTGTGGTTTGCTATTTTTTTTATATAATAATATTGCAGACAAAATCAGTGTCGGATATATTGTGCAAGCGTCCAGCGGATATAATGAGTAGTACAGTACGTGGAGAGTGTATTATCACTAAATCACCCGCAGAGTGGAGATTCCACCCGAGCAATAATTTCAAATTTGTTGTAAAGCATGACCAGCACCAGCAAAGTTTCAGCCAATGGACCTCCGGGTTAAACCCGGAGGTCCATTGGCTGAAACATTTGCTTGTGTTTTTTGTCGATATATACAAAATTTGAAAGATATAGCTTGGGTGATTACTCCACTCCGCGGGTGATTTAGTTACAATCCACTCTTCACGTACTGTATGTTTATATATTGGGTTCAAATGTGTCTCGAAAGCACCTCCCCCCCCCCCCTCCCACCCCACAGTTTCTTTCCTCGGACATGCTGCATGATCAAATAATGAATTTAACTAATTGAGGTGGGAGCGCGGTGGCTCAGTAGGTAGAGGTGCAGGCTGCAAGCCGAGAGGTCCTCGGTTCGAATCCCACCTGCGGCAACCGCGTTGTGTCCTTGGGCAAGACACTTCATCTCCATTGCCCGCGTGGGGGCACGATGACGCCGTGTACTAAGGCGTACTGCACGTCGAAGGTACGCATGACTTCAACCAATCTAACCCTGCCTGTGCTGCAGTGCGGAGTTACGATGTTGGGGAGCTGGCAGCTGCTCGTCGTTGCTCGGTGGTTCTCTCCGGGTACTCCGGCTTCCTCCACCCGTAAAACTGTCACGGTCATGATTAGCCATTGTGCAGAAATATATGACCTTAAACATCAATAAATAATAATAATAATAACAACTAATTGAGGGTATACAAATACGTAACACTGCAGACATTACAGAATTTTATCTTCAAATATAAACAAAATTAAAATCCTTTACCCTATCATTTCCAACTTCAGTCGGTTGGAAATCATAGAGCAAGGGATTCTACAGTTAAAACTAGAAGTCCTGTCATGAAATGCGCACAAATAGCACGTTGATATGCGCGTTAATGTGCGCGTTATGGCCCAAGTAAATCTATCCAATTCTGTACATATGGCCTATGCACAAGCAATGTTTCAGCCAATGGACCTCCGGGTAACCCGGAGGTCCATTGGCAGAAACATTGCATGTGTTAGCTATGAGTAACCAGGAGAACCTGCCGTGCTTTGGAAGCCATTCGATATGGCAATTGCGCGCAATTCCAACGCGCAATTAAGCCTACATAGGCGCACTATTCGTGACAGGACTTCTAGTTTTAACAGTAATTTGATTTTCATTTGTAGATTTGAACCATCTTTCAACCCGAGGACTAGCATTTTGACTTTTTTGCAGTTGCGAATTCGGGATTCTTGTGAGATGGGAGTGCCCCATTTCAATCTAGGTCATGGTGCGAGGCGTGTCGTCCAGTGGCTAAAATGAGCGGTAGGTTTATATGTTGTGTTTAAGCTTGTCTCAAAGGCATGTTTCCGAGGCACACCTTTGTACAGCTTCGGGAAAAAATCCCCAACATTCAGGCGAAATGACTTTCTCGTACTAAAGTTTCTAAATGGTGAAATTGGAATATAAATTCGCGGTCTGTGATGGACGATTTTGCGAGGCGAGGAAGCGGTCGTCTTTGTGTCGGGTTCACAGGGCAAGGAACTGTAATTTGGTTCACATTTGCGGATGAGGTTTCGTTAATGTACGCACAATGACGTATTTGAATACTGTTAATTAATTAAAACCATTGCTTACATTGTGTCGTGCAGAATTCATATTGCCACTAGCATGCCACCCAAACCTTTTATCATATGTGGTAGACCTGTATATCGTTTCGCTTGAGTGGAACAAGGTGCCACCTGCGATGCTAAGGCATTGCCGATGGCGCCTTGTTCCTTTTAAGGTACGATATATGACGGCATGCGGAGAAGTTCAGTACAATTTATAACAGTTTTGACTTCGGCATCTGATTAATTTGATAGTTCAGCAGATGATAAGCAGTTGTGACAGGATTACTTTGCGCATGCCAGAAAATGCAGTACTCATTAATAGAACACATGACGGTGATCATGATCAGAATTAAGGGTTAACTGACTGATAGTATGCTAGAGGTCCCGAGTTCCATCCCAGTCCGGGACGACCCGCGTTGTGTCCTTGGGCAAGGCATTTTATCCCGGATGCCTAAATGGGGGCATGATGACGCTGTGTACTAAGGCGTACTGCACGTCGATGGTGCACATGTCTTCAACCGTTGAAACCCTGTTTGAGTGGAGCTTGAACAGAGTTAGAATGTTGTGGAGCTGACAGTTGCTCGTCTTTGCCCGGTGGTTCTCTCCGTTTACTCCGGTTTCCTCCACCCGTAAAACTGTCACGGTCTCGATTAGCCATTGTGCATAATTATCTGACCTTAAACACCAATAAATAAATAAATAAATAAATAAATAAATAAATAAATAAATAAATAAATAAATACCGACTGATAAATTGTTATACTGCAGGCGTTTAGCAGGTATCTATATTTTGGAGGAGGGGCACATACGTCGCTTGGGGGTTCCAAGCCTAAAATGCCGTCTCTGTATAACTGGGGCAATTAGACTGAGTAGATTAGTTCAAGGAAGATGGGTGTATCCTCGCAATTGTGTGTGTGTGGGTGGGGGGTCTTCCGAAGAAACTTTTGACAATTGGCCTCATTGGCTCTATCTACCATTTGCACTAAACTTACCACGTCATATGAATCAGCAGCTGCGCTGCATACACAACGTATGGGAGATTTGGACCTAGCCCCCCACCCATACGCGCTTATCCTCATCGCCTATCTATGACAATGTTATTCTGAGAACATTGACATCCAGAAGAATACACTCAGAAAAGTGATTACTGGATATCCCAGTATTCAGTTGTGTGCTCGACAAAGAGGCCTCTTTTGCGATCAGATCTTGATCTGGTCACACGACACTAACGACAGTGGTTCGATAGTTGATTATTTTTTATTGGGTTTAAACGACACTTTCGACAGCGGTTACCTCGTATCGGACAGTTTTTCAGGTGAAGGAAGCCCGAGTACCTGGAAAGTCACACTCCCGATGTAGTAATTCCACACAGGTTGGGTTAGTGTTGGTTATAGGCAAGTGCACCACCGACGTCCAGTTCGTCTTAGTAAACAGCGCCACTGTGCCCAAACGTGGACAGTCGGGATTAAGTGCCTTGCCCAGTGATACAACGCAGCTGCTCCAGGCGGGGATCGAACCGTGGACTTTTCGGTTTGAAGTCCAATGCCGAAACCACTTAGCCACCGTGCTCCTATTTCGTTAAATAAAAGCACAACGAAATCCAGACCAAATCGAGAACAACCGAAAGTAGATCTGAGAGTCAATATTTTCTCATTGCTCTTTCGAGACATTTGATTCAAAAGCGCCGTGTGAGGAAAGCGGAGAGAAAATTTCAACCAGGGCGCGACTATGTCGCGAACTGGTCGAAACTCTCTGTCCGCTTTTGCAATCGCGGGACTATTTGTTGTTTTTGTTTTATTGGGGGCTTAACCACACTTTCGACAGCCAAGGCCACATCATATCGGACCGTTGTACGGGTGAATGAAGCCCAGAATACCCGGAGAGAACCTCCTAGCATCGGCGAACAACTCCCACCCTTCCAAAATACTAAATCCGTAGAAGCAGAGTAAGCAGCGATTGAGATCAAGTGCACACTAAAAACTAAAGTGTTAAAACTGACACTTTCAAGGTGTTAAACCCCTTCTAACTCATAGGGTTTGATTTTAACACTCAAAGTGCAATGCGTTAAGCACTTAGACATTACAATCGTCAGACATCTGAAACTTGAATGGATAGCACTTCCCATGTGTCTAGCATTGGTGGTTCTTCCTGAATCGTCCATAATTTGATTTGCGCTTGGTGGGTACATAATTAAAAGGACACAACGCAGATGACGCGGATCAGGCTCGAGAGTTCGAGCCTGATCCCCGTCATCTGCGTTGTTTCCTTTTAAGTGTCGCGACATAACACTTGTCAAGTGGTATTAATGTAACACCTGTCAGGTTCTGGGATATCTACACTTGAACAAAGTGCTAGTTCAGCACTCAGTAAGTGTTAAATACAGCACTTCAGGTGTAGTTATTAACACTTTAGTTTTTAGCGTGTGCACCATCGACATGCAATACGCATTAGTGCACAGTGCCACTGTGCCCCATCCTGGGTAGTCAGAATTAAGTGTCTTGCCCACGGACACAACGCAGTTACTACTGGTCAGGATCGAACCGTTGAACCTTTAGGTATGAAGTCCAGTGCTCTAACCACTGACCCACCGCGTTCCCCTGCTGTACTGTAAAAAATAAGGAAACACTGTGGGGTAGATTTTTCATTTGAAGAATAGTTGTTACTTCAAGGAAAAACGACAAGAAGTATTACAGGGCTTTAGATTGGTCCAATTTGGGAACACCGGATACAAGTAAAAAATGTTCACGAAATGTGAGAAACTGCATGATGAGTCATGCAATTTTGCATGGTGTAGAATGTTGCAACAAGCTGTTGCTAGCCATCTTCTAATTTGGGGACACTCTTTACCGTCTTGAATTTGGGATAACACATAAAAGTCTGGTATGGTAACCTGGTAGCTCTGTTCATGGAACACCGAATGAAACTGCAAAACTTCTCCACTCAGCGACCCTTTTTCAAACAATCATTTATCAGCATTTTCCCTGTGCAGAAAACAGGGTTAGAACAGCACTTGCCAACAGTTTTATAGATGATTATTGTTTAATACCCAAGGCATTCTTATCACACTACGCAAAACCTTATCTTTCATCGCGTGAATGAATGTAGTGCTTGTAACTTCCGTGCAATCTAATTACCACTAACAGTACATTGACACGAAATAAACAGCTGGTGCAAACATCATCGGGCGAAACAAAGGAAAAAGTCGTGACTGCTGCTGCTTCGATTGTAGCTATAACTGTCTAAATTACGTCTGGCAATGACACACCATGCACAGATGCCAAATTATTCTCAGAGATTTCTTTGTCGTTGGACAAACGGAGATTCATTGGAATTCAAACAATATGTCGGAACACAAACGACCTTCTCCCGGCATCTCGCTTACATTGTTTGGTCCGGTGTTCTGCAAATTTTCTGAGCGATCGAAGATCGCATAGATTGAAGGTTCCTCAGCGAATTCATGCATTAAATAGTATGATACATTTCCAATCATCCAGTGGTCATAAGGTAGGGCCCTGCGAATCACTTATTTTCGAATTGAATCGAATCTATTATTCGAAATCGAATCGAACCTCGAATCGAATACCGGCGTCTTGAAGTTCCGACTGATATCGAAAGCATGACTTAATGACGCAGTTAGAATATTGCCCAGTATGAATTTTTGTTCAAAAATAGGGCACTGCACGGGGCTAGCCGTGAGCTCATCGTCGATTATGCTTGGAAACTTAAAATTGGCTTTCAGCAGTGGTAGTGACTAGTGAAACTAGAATAAGCATGGGTGGTGGCATAGATACAGATGCTTGTTATGCGGAAATTCCACTCAGTCTTTATTTTCCACATCATTTATGTACAATTTCTATCTCAGTTATACGTTTTGTTAGTCGACTAAGATGACTGATACCAAGCGAATTTCCAGTGAAAGGATTCTAAGGAAAACGAATCGGGCAGCCGATTTCGAATCGAAATGAATACCAACTTAAGAATCAGATCTCGAAGCTTCACAGGGCCTTATC
This sequence comes from Pictodentalium vernedei, assembly GCA_031216915.1. Classification (NCBI taxonomy): domain Eukaryota; kingdom Metazoa; phylum Mollusca; class Scaphopoda; order Dentaliida; family Dentaliidae; genus Pictodentalium; species Pictodentalium vernedei. The sequence goes on from CM062297.1 coordinate 857,576,274, forward strand.
GCGGGGGTTGATGTGTGTGTGGGTGATGCTTAGCCCCGTGCTCTTCCTATATACATTGCATTCATGTCTGAGATCTCTAAAACTGGTCCATGTGCCCTTACCCTGATATTTTGGGGGCCATTTTGATATAGTTCTTCCTTCACTTACGTATAAAGTCTTCAAAAGTGTCCAAGGTTCACTAATTGACGTGAAATATATTTTTTCCTTGGGGAAGAGCACCTAAGGGGGTACATATTTTTAATCCTTCACCCAACGTAACGGCCAAAACCGGCTAGTGTTTCCACAAAAATAACCATTCAATTTTCATTGTTTATTTATTTTTGTCTCAAAAACATAGCTCATCACCCATCATCTTTGATCTCGTTCCAATTAGGGGTCATAAGCTATATTTTTGACCCAAAAATGCCAAAAAATAGTTACTCAAGAATTTTATTTGCAAGTGTCGACTGCCTTTCGTGTTAGGTAAAGGGTTAATCCGGGCAAGGTGAAATGAAGTGGGGAATATTTGTCTGCCAGACCACACTTCATTTGACCTGGCCACACCCCCACATTCAACTGCATTGACTACACATTCACCCAGATGTGACACGACGTTTCCATCAAATATATTTAAAGGAACAATAAGCTCCTACTTTGAAACGATGTCCAGTGGATAAAACGGTAACCACAATGTCCATTGTGCTACAATAATATCAGTTGTATGAAATTGCTCGCTTCGATTAAATAAAATAACTTGAAAGCGAGAATGTGTGGACTTTCATAAACGGCATGCAGCCCACATCACTCTCGATTTTGTCATCTGATCACTCACAAATTGCAATGTCATTTTCGGTTTTCACCCTTTTTAATAGAAGGATGAAATTGAACTTTATTTGCATTTTTTGAGAGTGTTCGTCCCCCACCCCCATATATGAATGATTAGTTCATTGTAATATTCCCCTCGCCTGTATTATTAAGGACCAGTAAAGCATTACTGTAAGTAAACAAAACATAATTAATCCATATCCCTTGTCGCTGTGCAATTGGAATTTCGATTGCCAATGACGATGCACTTGTAGATGTGTTTTGTTTCGGATTACATGGTTTTATTAGAACCCAACAACTATTCTTTATTTATAATATGAAACAAAACTAGACTTTATGATTCTGGAGAATCTTGGCTTTTCCAGATGGGATTCCATGATTTTTCATGACCCCAGAGTGTCTGATGAATTGTTTTTAACTGTCTCACTGAAGTTCCTTTATTGATGTTATGAGAAAGGTGCGTATAGTAGTCTCAAATGACTCAGTTTGATAAAAAAAATGTTTAGGTAAAAACCATCATTAATGGCGGAGAGGGTTAATACCAATATCGTCGTCCGACAAGTTAATGACCGACAAAATGAGTTATGTTTGTTTGACACATACCCGCTAAGTGCTGTGGCTATTTGAAAATGGTCCATTGTATCTCAAATGTATCCAAAATATTAATGTCTGGCAGCTTTTAGAGGGTTAACAAGAGCTAACAGGAATACTTTTCCATGCAACTTGTAATGTCACACCAAGAACGGCGAATGTCCATTTTTTTGACAAGATGTTTTCAGAGAAATCCGGGGAGAACATGAATTTTAAGTCTTTGATGGGTATGTCAATGTTCTGTGTGACTAATGGGAAATGTCCCAAAGTCCATCTGATGTTGGTTATCCAATCGTGTCTTAGGAAAGCCATGTTGGTTGAATTTGCCCGCTGGGTAATTTTAATATAATATAATAATACTTCTTTATTGTACAGCTACACCATTATGGTCAAATGTACATCAAGATTAACATTAGACATTTAGTTGTTCATGAAAAAAGAGTGAAAAAAAAATTATTATATAAGGTCGTACAAAAAAAAATTCAACTTAGCTCGACGTGCTGTTATCGACCTGGGGCTGCCACACCCCCATTTTTGAAGACTGTGAGAAACGAAGTGTGCAACGTTGTTGATGCATTCTCTGTTGTCACGTGTTAATATATATTTGACTCTTGCAGTATCAGTCATGCTGCTGAAATACTCTCTGTTTGTTTGGATGTTTTGTAGTAGGCACTCGAGCTCTTCTGACAGCTTTGTGCAGTGGAGGAGAAAGTGTGTCTCATCGTCTACCACCCCGCAATGTTGACATAGATGCTGCGCTTCTGGGATGCGATAATTTTTAGGCGTACTGCACGTCGGTGGTGCACCTGTCTTCAACCAATGCTAACCCTGCTTGTGTGGAGTTGGTATGTTGGGAAGCTGACAGTTTCTCGCCGTTGCTCGGTTGTTCTCTCCGGGTACTCCCGACACACGAGCGCCGTAGAATGGTAGGCGCGAAACTGCGAGCGCCAAAGGCGCGAATGTTTGACAAGGGATCTGGGGTCCTCCCCTAGAAAATTTGATGAAAAATTTATAAAAAATTGAATCAAGAAATCACTGGTTAAGAAGTTTATAGAATTTACAGGGGAAAATTAGGTTAAATGTCCTTAAATGTTACTTTTGTTTAATAACAAGAGATTTCATGTCCTGGGCAGGAATATCCGCCAGCGGCATGCAAGGAGTTAATCCCATTCAAAGAGGGTAATTTTGACAAAATGCGTGACGGTGTTTTACATTCGTGAAAACAATCAATATTTAAAGTTTGCATTTTCAATGTATTTAAGAAGATAACGAGATAATATAAGAGACTGAATTTCATGTTGCGTGTGGTGATGGAGATAGATTATTACACAGTTTACCGTTCTTAAACACAGCAGGACATCAATTCAGTTAAAATCCAACATCAGTACCACAAACGTGACACGATGTACCTCCAGATTGTTATGACCAACTTGTAGAAGTCGTATCATACCCATTTAAGTGTGTTAAGCTTTTGTTTTCTAGTAGCGGGGGAGGAATTCGTCACATACAGGTGAATTGTGCACTTGGTGATACCTTCTTGAAATTTGGCACACTGTTAGTGTAGGCTATGAGGTTCTCAAAAACGATCGGCTACAAGTTGACACCGACCGGTGGCGACCAGTAGCGGCACAATCCAAAATGGCCGCCAGCGGCTGAAGGGAACCTCCTTTTCGACGGTCTACCGACTATACATCCGATTGTAAGGGCGCGAAAGTGAACTCTGATCCACGCACGTGTTGGAAACAGACGTGGGAGATGATGTAGAATAAAACGAGATTCTCTATACGGACGCATCAATTTCTTGGAACTTGAAAAGAGCGTTGTTTCTCCGGGATCAGCGTCATTCAGGCAAACCTGAATGACGCTGATCCCGGAGAAACAACGCTCTTTATGAAGCAGTCTCTTTGCCATACAATCTCTTGTTTGGCGTAATTCCGCAAGCAATTCTGATTTGTCTGTCGAAATTAATTCGAGAACGCGATTGTTCACAAAAATCATTCACAGAATGAGTGAGAATCCTCTTCGTGTACGGACTAGTACTGACTGGGAACGTTGTTGCTTTTGCCAGCAAGACAGTTCCAAGAAATTGATGCGTCCGTATAGAGAATCTCGTTTTCATGACGCCTATAAAGCTATTGAGGAAGACATAACGCGCTTCCTAGATAATGGCGTTGAGCTTCCATATAATTTGACCATTGATTGTTTGATGAGAGAGAGTGATGAGTGTATGTCGATGTCACTGTTGACGAATAAGGCAATATATCATAAGACATGCCGTGACAGTATTCGGACTCACATCGTACAGCGCGTGCTACACAAGCGAGAGCGAAATGAGGCAGTGGCATCCTGCTCCACGCTGAGTCCTAAAAGAACACGGACAAGTTTTGAATCTGGCTGTGACAGGAAACTGCCCCAGTGTGTTTATTGTCACAAACGCGAAGGTGACAGCAGTGAGCCTATTTGCAGATCAATGTCTGATAACAATAAACTCAAAATTATGGCAAAGGAAGCCGAGAACTGGGTTGTTTTTTCTCGGGTCAATGCAGCATTTGATTCCGCTGCTAGTGATCTTTACTATCACAAAACCTGTTATTGTAAGCTTGCCAATGAAGCACGAGCGGCTAAATCTAAAAAGTCGAAGAACGCCGAACATTCCGCGTCAGGCCTGCCCTATGACCCTCTCGTTATGGCAGAGCTCATAACATTTGTTGAACACAACGATTCCGCGATGAAGCTTGTCGATCTCAAGAATCTGTACAGTCGGAGGTTGAAGCAAGTCGGTTCTGATTGGCTTAGTGAAGAAATACATTCCACTCGATTCAAAGAACATTTGTTGCAGAAATTGGGCGATGGCTGGGACGCCTTCACACAGGGTAGAGATGTGTTTATTTCAAGTAGGTTTCGAGTTGGCTCCTTGTTGTCCGAATCTTTAACTCGTATAGTGTCTGAGGAAGAGGCAAAAAAGATAGTTGATGTGGGTCTTCTTCTGCGTAAACACATACTCATATCTCAAGCTCCTTTCACGGGATCATTTTCATCTTATTGCTTGAGCGAGCCTGTACCCAACTCACTCCTGACTCTTCTTAGAGTTCTACTTGAGGGCACATGTAGTATACAGAACTTAGGCGATGATGAGACTGTTAATGCCAAGACTCGAGTGGCTTGTACTATTTCACAGATGTTGATCAGCAATTCAGCGAAACGCTCCGAACATGCACAAAATGTTCACCAGAGACGTGACAGAGAAACTCCAATGCCTCTTTATGTGGGTTTGAAGTTGCATGCCCATGATCGTATGAAAAATCTTATCAGAGATTTTCATCAAATGGGACTCTCTGTCTCTTATGATCGCGTAATGGATGTTCGCAGGAGTTTCGCGAGAGCTGTTTCACTGCGGTTCAAGAACGAAGGTGTTGTAGTCCCAGCTAACTGCAAACGTAATGTTTTCTCGATAGGAACCACTGATAACATTGATGTATCTGGTAGATCTGATATGCATGGTACGTCCATCACACTCATTGGTCAACTGAGCAGGGACAATGTGGGTACTGATCCCCCACCACTGAGTTTAGATGTTCCAGAAGACACACAAATTGAACTCCCAGACGACTATGCATTTGTTCCTTTCGTTGAAGACTTTGGTGGGGACATCAGGCTTGAATCTCCAGATGAATGTAATGTACGGCCCAATGAATATGCAGATTTGAACGTGGGAGAGAATGACTGGTTGTCTCATGTGTCACAGATCAGCAATAAAGGGAAGGTTGATGGCAGCTGGCAGCTTGATGAAGTCCCTGTGACCTTTTCAGGCTTCTTTTCAAAACATGAAGATCAAGACAATGTCAAACCTCGTGCAGTTATTGAGGTATTCCCTGTTTTCAGTGAGCAGAAAGCGGACTCACTCAGTATGCAGAAGCATGCTATGTATGTGGTCAGGGAAGCTACTGCTTTCGTAAACCCCGGCCAGATACCTGTCATTGAAGGTGACTGTCCGTTGTATGCCAGGCAGAAAAAATGTCAATGGCTGTTCCCAGAGGAGATAGGTGAGGATCGAATGGTGTGTATGATTGGATTCCTGCATCTTGAAATGTGCACCCAAGAAGCTGGTGGTAAGCTTATGGGTGGTTCTGGTTGGGAGCGAATGTTTCACCTCGCAAAGATATTCACACCCGGTGTAGCATCATCCCTACTTGGTGGGAAACATGTCAAGAGGACGCGACAGGCATATCTTCTCACTCTAGCTTGGCTTGAGATCCTCAGAAAGAATGCTTATGAGATTTACTGTCAGCAGACTGGGCCCCATGAGTCATTTGAAATGTGGGAACAGAGGATTCTTTCACAATCTCCAACTGCGCGCTATTGGGGTGAAATCGTTCGGAACTTTCTCTTGACAAGCTGTCAATTCGTTCGGAACCAACGAATCGGTAACTGGCCTGGTACACTGTGTTCTATCGATGAGTTGTGCAGTTACTTTTTTGCCCTAGGACATACAAATTATTGTCGGTGGGTCCCCGTATTTCTGAGAGACATGTCTCAGCTACCCAGGCGGCATCCTTCAATCCACAACAAATTCATGGAAGGCCATTTTGTGGTCCAGCGTAGTGAGAGGAAGTTCAGTATGATGGGTTTAGATCAGAGCCAAGAACATAGTATCCAACTACTCAAAGAAGACAGTGGTCCAAAAGGTCTCTATGGCCAGGCTGAAGAGAAAGTCGTTATTGAGCTTTCAAGGTCAGAAGTTCTGCGTGTTATAGATGAGTATGAATATGCAAGTTTCCACACAACATCATCAGATAACACGGAACACCCGGAAAGTTCGGTATCAGAGCAGAAAAAATTTCTGAATCAATTGAAATCTCTCCTCGATCTGGTGAATCAGGGACTCATTATCAACCCTTATGATGAAACTAGTGGTCAGCTGGTGACATTAGATACTGGTGAATATATGGACCCCGAAGTTAGTAAGAGTTTACGGTCATTACCCGAAAGGGGCAAGCATTTATATTCCACTTTCTTGAAGGAAAGGCTTGTGGAATGCACCGTACCCCTGAATGATGTTATTCCCAAGGCAAATATATATACCTTCCTTAACCCACCCCCAGCCAACCTGGACAAAGGCCGAGACAAACTCATGTCAAGTAAAGCAACTGCCGCAATAGTTACCCAGATGTTCGTTTCACTGCAAGCCCGGCCTGATTCAAACATGGATGAGTTTTTCATGCACGAGAATGCACGTGATCCGCCAGCATTATCCGATAGAGGTAAGCTACGGAGTGGGACAAAATCTCAAATTCTCAATTGTTTACCAGCTATTCCTGCACAAGGGAAGAATTCAGCAGCTAGACAAGCTTCAGTTGTCATCTTGGATATGCCTGCTGTAGTCCATGTAATCAAACCACAGAAAGCGGATCTGTTTGGAGAATATGCTCGATTGCAATTATTGCCATACATCGAATCTCTGATTAACACGAACACCACAAGGGTTGATGCGATCTATGACTGTTACCCCGAAGGCAGTTTGAAGAATCAGACGCGAGCAAAACGCCTCGGTGAGACAGCAGTTAGGTTGATACGGGTGTCCGAGAACGTCCCTTTACCTAAAGGGAAGAATTGGCAGGCATTCTTGAAAGTTAGTGAGAATAAAGACGAATTTTTCAAGTTCCTGTCTGCTGAACTGCTGAAATTAACATCAACATCCGAGTACCAGTTGTTAACGACATCAGGAGAATATGTACTATGCAATAAGGATGTTAGCTTATGTGACATATCTCCATCGAACCACGAGGAAGCAGACACGCGCATGATGCTTCATCTCAACCATGCAGTCTCACAAGGTCACAAAATAGCTTTTCTTCGCACGGTTGATTCTGATGTCGTCATTCTGTCTTTGCACCATTTCGCAACATTCCGTGACCTTGGACTCAGTGAGCTGTGGATTGGGTTTGGAATTGGAAAGGCATATAAAGATATGCCAATTCATGAGATAGCTTCACAACTTGGACCTGATTACTGTAAGGCCCTGACTTTCTTCCACGCCTTCACAGGTTGTGATGTAACATCCAGCATGCTCGGCATTGGGAAGAAGACAGGATGGAATGCATGGATGAATTTTCCCGCATCAACTGAAATGATGATAGAATTGACTGAGAATCCGCAAGTCTTTTCAGAGGATTCCCCTCATATGCAGCATATCGAAAAACTCACCATACAGATGTACAGTAACAGTTGTGTCAGTACACGTGTCAATGATGCGAGACGGCATATGTTCACACATGGCCTTAAGTCTATGGAAAACATCCCGCCCACCAAAGCAGCTCTGTATCAACATGTAAAAAGGGTAATTCTTGTGTCATCTTTCATTTGGCATCGTGCTCTGCAGAAACACTTATGTGTGCCAGACCCATCACAGTACGGATGGGAGTGGAATCCACGTCTCAATATTCTGGTCCCATTTTGGACTCACCTAGGAGACGCAAGTGCTGCATGTGCACTGATGCTCCACTGTAGTTGTGCCAAGGCCTGCAAGGGCAATTGCAAATGCTTGAAAGCTGGATTAAGGTGCACACCTTTGTGTAAGTGTGAAGGTGGCTGTTGTAACAATATTGAGTAGTATACTGTCATGTTAGGACCAGTCATCTCCTATTCTGGTATTTTTTTTTCCATTTTCGGCCAGTTAACACATGTCATGTTTCTAGTTGAGTTGATTTTGCTAACAAATGTTCATCCCATGTGGCTTGCTACATTGTCCGGGGTATAGGAATACAGTTTTAGATTTCGGAAAATAGTCTGTTATTTACTGCACAAGACGGTGTTAATTCATGCATAGCATGATACAATATCCCCAACTATTTTGCCTCTGTACAACAGTTGATACCTTCGTTCACCCGTGTGTTCATCTATGGTATCCTTGTCTTTCTCTGGCCATAGGCCACATGTGACTAGTCAGTTCCTACTCCATAGCAAATCAACTTGGAAATCCTTCATCTTGTAGCGCACTCATGTCTCAATGAATCCATACCTGAGTTGATCTAATAAATCTAACGTAAGGTATCAAATTGCCATACCGGATCATATTTCGATAAGTTATTCGCTAAAACATTTCGACCACTCATCGACATCAAAGGTCATGTTTTGGCTCCCAGTGGTGGCTATATCTCTATATCCCTGGTAAAGTAGCATACCATGAGGGATGGGCATTAAGTGTCGGCAACATTAATCCTGACTTGGAACACACCACATCTTAACTGGCCGAAAATGAAGAATACTACTTGTAGTCAAAAAATATTCCTGTACCTCGAATGACTGCAAACATACACTCACCCCTTCTAGTCCCATTTTGCCAATGTTCTATACTGGCAAGATAACATTGTATAATTAACAACGGGAACTAATGCATCCCGAGTTCATTCCAGCACTGCCCTTGCTGGCAGACGTGTCGCTATGGTGTTGAGATTGAACCAGAACTCCTCTAGAAATTTGATAGTTTTATTTTCTTAGAAAATAAATCTATCGAAAATGCCGGAAGTTGAGAATAGACTGTCACTTTAATTGGATTATCAAATGTCCAAGTATCCCCACTGCTGCATACTATCGAGTACCCTTGTTCATGTGTTGACAGGAATCTCTCATACCATGTTCATTTGACCATTGCATTCCCGAGAAACATTCAACACTAATTTATCTACGGACGGACGATCATACTGACAGTCAGACACACAGACGCACACATCGACGGAAATTCTGATCCCATTATCCATTAATCTTCCCCCCAACTTGTTCCAAGGGCTTCACTCCATCATTCACATCAATTACAGCACATGTATGGTGTTAGGTTTGGAGCTTCAGTTGTGCGATCGGCGAAAATAGCTTTTTTTCGATCCGCTTGGCGGCCATTTTGGATTTCGCTGCTAGTGGTGGCTAGAGGATGGTGCCAACTTGTAGCCGATCGATTTTGAAATCTCTGATGCCTACCCTTACATCATGCCAAATTTCAGGAAGGTATCACCAAGTGCACAATTCTAGCGAATTCCTCCCCCGCTATAGGCTTTGACTTACAGTGTACAGTACGAGTACGTGAAGAGTGTATTATCACTAAATCATCCGCAGAGTGGAGATTCCACGCAAGCCATAATTGCAAATTTATTGCAAAGCATAACAAGCATAAACAAAGTTCCAGCCAATGGACCTCCGGGTTATACCCGAAGGTCTATTGGCTGAAACATTGCTTGTTTTTTGTCCACGTGTACAGGATTTGAAAATTATACTTTGAGTGATAACTCCACCCATCGGGTGATTCAGTTACAATCCATTCTCCACGTACTGTACATTATTGAAAGTAAGTGTAATCCCCCACTTGTCCCGCGTTCGATTGCCGTCCGGGACGACCCGCGTTGTGTCCTAGGGCTAGGCACTTTATCCCGGTTGCCTACATGGGGGCACGATGACGCCGTGCACTAAGGCGTACTGCACGTTGATAGTGCACATGTCTTCAACCGCTGTAACCCTGCTTGAGCGGAGCTTGAACAGAGCTAAAATGTTGAGGAGCTGGCAGTTGCTCGTCGATGCTCGGCGGTTCTCTCCAGGTACTCCGGCTTCTTCCACCCCGTAAAACTGTCTCGGCCACGATTAGCCATTGCGCATAAGTATGTGACCTTAAACACCAATAAACAAACAAATTATAAATCCCCCACTTAAGGTGCTATATAAGTAAGGAAAATCTGTTTACTTTGAAGTTCCCATCTTTGATATTCCATAAATCGAAATCAAATATACACAAATTATACATCAAAGTGAAGGTTGTGATGTGTAGAACATGAAAAATGTATGCATTCAACTCACAGAGTTGACAATATGCACAATAGTTCCTGGAAGTGTGCTACCGTATTCGTACCAGAACTGATAATCAAATAACATTTCAGGCGAACAACTCGTAGCCCAATGTGCTTCAGATCTCCAAGACCATGCCAGGACATCAACATTCTTCAAAACGCAGCGACAGTTGAAAAAAATTATTTTCGAAGAAAATGCCAACAAAACCATATCATATGAACCACCAATGGATCGCGCAACGAGCTTGTTCCAATGACGTTCCACATGATATGATTTTGTTGAATCTCACCTGCGGCAACCGCGTTGTTTCCTTGGGGAAGACACTTAATCCCAATTACTCACTTTGGGACACGGTGGCGTTGTGTACTTCACGTCGATGGTGCACCTGTCTTCAACCAATGCTAACTCTGCTTGTGTGGAGTTCGTATGTTGGGGAGCTGACAGTTGCTCGCCGTTGCTCGGTGGCTCTCTCCGGGTACTCCGGCTTCCTCCACCCGTAAAACTGTTGCGGTCATGATTGGCCAGTGTGCAGAAATATGTGACCTTAAACATCAATAAATAAATAAATTCTCCACCGTACGTTTAGGAGTCTTGACAGTTGCTCAGTGGTTCTCTCTGGGTGGTCCGGTTTCCTCCACCCGTAAAACTGTCCGACACGAGGTGACCCTGGCTGCGGAAAGTGTCGGTAAACCCCAATAAATAAATATGACGTATTTGAATACTCTCAATTATTTAAACTCATTGTTTACATTGTGTGTCGTGCAGAATGCATATTGCCACTTGCAGGCCAACCCCACCTTTTATCATATGTAGAGGGGGACGCGGTGGCTCCGTAGGTAGAGGTGCAGGATGCAAGCCGAGAGGTCCTCGGTTCGAATCTCACCCGCAGCAAATACGTTGTGTCCTTGGGCAAGACACTTCACCCCCATTGCCCACGTGCGGGCACGGTAACGCTGTGTACTAAGGCGTACTGCACGTCGACGGTGCATCTGTCTTCAACCAATTCTAACCCTGCTTGTGTGGAATTAGTATGTTAAGGAGCTGACAGTTGCTCGCTGTTGCTCGGTGGTTCTCTCCGGGTACTCCGGCTTCTTCCACCCATAAAACTGTCGTGATCATGATTAGCCATTGTTCAGAAATGTGTGACCTTAAACACCAATAAATAAATAAATAAATATCATATGTAGAGGACCTGCATATCGTCTCCCTTGAGTGGAACAAGGCGCCATCTGCAATGCTAAAGCATTGCAGATGGCGCATTGTTCCACTAAAGGTATGATATATGACTGGATGAGGGGAAGTTTAGTACAATTTATAACAGTTTGACTTCATCATCTAATTAATTAGACAGACAATCAGATGGCAGGCAGGTGTGACAGGATTAATTTGCGCATGTCCGAAAATACAGAACTCCGAAATAGAATACACGACAGTGGTCACGATAAGAATAAGGGTTAATCATCAATGGATCGCGCGCATCGAGCTTGGTTTTGTTGAAATTTTGTGAAAAATTTGAAAAAAATAAAACCTAATTAAAATAACAAATATTGATATCGTGTAAGTTAGGTAAAGGGTTAAATAGAGAAACAACAACAAATAAATAAATAAATAAATAAACAAATAAATAAATAAATAGGATTTAATAGGATTTTAGAATTTGATTGGTTAAGAAATTACTGCAGGTTTTTTTTTTTTCGGAAGAGCCAATCAATCCAAACCGTGCAGTTGCGACCTGGAGATGTCACACGACACTTTCATCTCAGCATATCTTTAAAAATGAAATCCCCCGACGTCAAAGACCTCTGAATAGTTATCAAGAAACAAATGCAATTGAATAATCAAAGTATTCCCAGGTGAGCTGTAACCAAACAAGATTTGTTGCGTCACATTAATCAGTTGTGTTTCATTTTGCAATGACTCACGCACTGTCATGCAACTGCAAACTGGACACAAAAATGAACAGCATTGCTTTGATGATAGACGACTCTCTTCTGCTTTCAAGGGCACAAATAAATGTTTACAGTTCGGTAGAACTCCGTTTGGACTGGAGTGTTAACCCTTTAAACACGAGCGGCCGTTTTTCCGGCCCCAGAACATGATACGTCATAAATTTCATTATGTCAAAACTAGTTTTGTAAGTCTGCGTAACAGTGCTCATCGTCCCTGCATAGAAAATCTGTGTGTGTGTGTGGGGGGGGGGGGGGGGGATAATAAAAGGCCCCCGATCCCGAGACAGGACAGGAGGTGCCCAACTTGTTTCATGGAGGCAGAGGATGAAATTCATTTCTTCCTGAATTGAACACTAGTCGAGAGGTCCTCGGTTCAAATCCCACCTGCGGCAACCGCGTTGTGTCCTTGGGCAAGACACTTCACCCTCATTGCCCACGTGGGGGCACGGTGGCGCTGTGTACTTAGGCGTACTGCACGTCGGTGGTGCACCTGTCTTCAACCAATGCTAACCCTGCTTGTGAGGAGTTGGTATGTTGGGAAGCTGACAGTTGCTCGCCGTTGCTCGGTTGTTCTCCCCGGGTACTCCCGACACACGAGCGCCGTATGATGGTAGGCGCGAAACTGCGAGCGCCAAAGGCGCGAATCTTTGGCAGGGGATCTGGGGTCCTCCCCTCGAAAATTTTGAAAAATTGATGTGCTCAGATGCGTTTTCATGGGTTCTGGTAATAGTTATAAGGCTAATTTTCAGTTCCGAATTCAGTGATTTTTTTGTTGGGAAACATTTTTAATTCGAGTTGGATACAAATGTTCAATATCTTCTTACTTTGCCCGAATTGTCCCCAGTGGCTCATACGCCTCCTGTCTGACGGACAAATTGGAAACATCGCCTTTAGGAAAGTGGGAGTTTTGTGTTTCTAGAGCATTTCACAGGCACTTGACATGACAACAAGTACTTATTTATTAACCCTTTGAACCCGTAAGACCGCTTTTCCGGTCCAGGATCATGACACACCGTACATTTAAAAAGTAGAATGCCTGCTCAGTGAATTTGTACAGTAGACCAATCGATATTTTCAACGTGCAGCCCAAAGTCTACCCCAAATGATGATTATGGACTCTTCTAATTGATGTCATTCAACTGACATGGAAGGAATCATCAGGGTTCAAAGGCTTAACATACCGTTACATGCGACTCGACTGGGTGCATTGTGGTACCAATCGCACCATGTTAAATATAACATCAACCTGAAAGGTTCGGTACATAGATCATGTACCTAGCCTTTCAGTTTGATGTGATATATAAATGAAGTATTTGTCAATTGTTTAGAATTCTGTGAAATGCGCCCAATCTATTGTGGATATTTGCAGAAACACTAATGCAGTCAATCATTTATTATTCGTCTATCTAAGACTGCAGGCCGCGTGGAGTCTGCTGAATTCTTTGACCCGATTTTCACCCGAAAGTCTCGGTAGTCGGAATATTTCCTTATTTTCCTTATTATGGTCCCCTAGTCGGAAAAATAGGTTTGTTAGTGAAATATACCATATATTCAGTAGTTTTTAAATTTCTAACTGTTGATATTTTTGCCCTCAGAATTTCCAACTATTGAGGTTTTGACACAAATATTGGGGGGGGGGGAGAGACACCCCCCCCCCCCCACCCTGTCGCGACGTCCCTGGTGCATGTACGCTGGGCGCGTGCATGTGCGATAATTCAGTGTCTGAGTGTCACTGTTATTTTTTTCGTATTTTGTCTGTTAATGCTTATCTGTCACTTTTATCTGTTTTAAATTGTTATGCATCAGTGTTATGTAACTTTCGACAATAAAGATTATTAATTATTATTATTATGTAGGATGGCTGCTGAGTGAATATAAGGTAGACCAAATAATATTTTCAACGTGCAGCCCCATGGCTGCACGTTGAAAATATTAATTGGTCTACCCCAAATAATGAATATGGACTCAACCAAATCCTGCCATTGGACTGACATGGAAGATGCCACCAGGATTTAAAGGGTTAAGATAAAGACTCGTTCTTACCAGTAATCATGCACTTTCTTCGGAAACTAGATTTCATAGGTTGACTCACATCACACATGGATTCTATCATACAAATGGTGACGTGTGGTACCAATTCGGACAGTTTGAGAGGGTGGGGGGGGGGGGGGGGCTCAGTGGTTAGATTATTGGATTTCAAACCTTCGAAGGGTCGCCTGCTCCAACCTGAGAAGTGGTAACTGCGTTATGTCCTTGGTCAAGATATGCAATCCCGATTGCGTACGTTGGTGCAAGGTTACGCCGTGTGCTAAGTCTTACTGCACATCGATTTTGGACTTGTGCTCAATCGCAGCTAACGTTGCATGTATAGACTTAGTAAGCGGGGAGTCTGACATTTAATCCCTGCTACTCGGTCGTTCTCTCCCGGTAATCCGGCTTCTTCCAACCGTCAAACTGTCAGATACGACAGCACTTGGCACTTTACTGGACACTTTTCACTCAAGCAGTCGCCATGAGTAGGGTTAAACGATCCCCTTCTTTTATCTCAGAATGATGTTCATACAGGCAAAGCCTACTTAGCCTACGTGTGGCTTGCCTTTTACAACAGGTATGTCGTCTTCCTAAATACCTATAGCTCCCTGGGCTTGTACTTCGTGTTTCTGATCCCATTCTCATATATGGCCAAAGACTTGGCCCGCGACCGCACCTATTCTAAGTATGAGCTCTATGTCTCTCCTACACTACAATGTGCCTTTACTCTCGCACCGATGCGGCACCTCCTCTAATCTATAACATGGGACATCCCCAGCTCTTATGGCCAAGGATCCACAGCCTTACAGGCCTTCAGACTGGAATTAATATTTCAATAGCCAGAACATTAATTCTCAGTTTAATCGCTTCTCTTGAACTTGGCCGCTTAGACATATTTTAATTCAATACTCTCTTTTAAGCGCCTTTGAAAGACTCGAATTTTGGTATCTCCTGAAATTCTGTGACAGACCAAATGCATAATATGGGTGTGCGTCCAGAACATGTGCGACGTACTGTTTTTTCAACAATTATCTATTAACTGGCAATGATTACATAGATAATGACTGCATGAGAACACTGGTCACTCTTACTTTTCATCTTTATCAGTCAGCTCATATGGTGTTGAGTAAAACGCACTTTATGGCCATTAAATTTCATGCTTAATTAGCAGCGCACAAACTATTGCTGGTCTGTTTAAGTGACAAATTGGTTTTCTGGGTTCGTCATATACCTATCTTTACGCTTTATATTTAACCCAGTGAGAAAGATTATCGAAAATATATACACTTTTAAACAAAAAATCGCAACTTTAAGCTATCACCTTGACAATATGGTCGTAGAGTACGGCCTCGGTGGACCTGTTACGTTCCACGGGTGGGCAATATTTCCACTGACGCAATAATATTAGATTCCGAACACAAATTATAGGAATAATCATCAAAGATTTAATCAACGAAGCTGAGAAAGTAGACAGTAATGCGTCCACAAAAACTCTGTCACTTTCTTCATCAGATTGTGGATTGAGTTCAAGTCACGGCACGGTTACATTTGTGGGTCGAGATTTCACCTTATAGATACAAAAATGCGATATCAAGACCAAATCAAGAAAAGGACACAAAAATATCAGCTGTTCGAATCGAAATCGGCTTCCTGATTCGCTTCCCTTTAATTCACTTACTAATTTTTGTTTTTGAACTGTAGATCCTACTGGGTAATTTTCCAACTATATCATCAAGGCATTCCTTCGACGAAGGCATGCCTTGATGATGTAGCTGGAATATTTTATCCGGCGGGACTTGGGCCGTCACAGTCACAACAAATTAGGTTTACAGCCCCCTGCCCCACTCTTCCCCCAATAGGTCACCTTCTAGACACCCCAGATTCGATTCGAGGTTCGATTCGATGTCGAATAATAGCCCTGATTCGATTCAAGATTCGATTCGAATCGAAAATGTGTGATTCGCAGGGCCCTAACTGGGATGCAATGTTCTCGAATTTCTTTTCAAACAAGTGAGAATTTAGTGTGTTTTGGGAGGGAAGCGAGTAGAAAATATCGACTACATCACGACCCAGCGTGAAGCCAAAGAACATTGCAAGTCGATAATCTGGTGATCCCAACTAAAATCGACCACTCGTCCCATGTGTTCCAATGTGTTCTATGTGCCAGCAGGCACATTGGAACTCAGGGAACGCACTGGATCTGCAAATTTAAATGGAAACATGCGAGTTCTTTTAATTTGGATAAGACAGTATTCTCTCTCATAGCCACAGTCAGACAGGTCATTATACTGCATACCGCAATGATACCGCAGAAATACCTTAGGAAACTGGCGATATCGAACCTGCAATATCAATATGTTTTTATCCCACTTGGTACGCAAGTGCGAAAATCATAGTTGTGCGAAGCTCAAAATGAACTATATAGTACTCTACAGAGAGAAAAAAAATCTAGTTAAGATTTAAACGAAAAAAACAATAATTATTTTTGGAATAGCCGGACATCAATTCATGCGCCTACAACAAATGTTTTCTAGGGAAGTATGGTTTCAATCACTGGTGTAATGTTTTTGTATTTTAAAAGTTTTCTTTCTGTAGAACTCAATGTAAAATGTTTAAAATAACATCTTACCGGGTCCTGATGGCGTTTTTGCTACTATAATGGTTATCGTGGCCTCTTCCCCGACTAGGAGCCAATACTATAAAACTTTCACAATTGTATTTTCTTGAATTGTATTGTCCAATTATGACTTTAAATGGGTTAGAGTGAATCAATAGCATTTTCAAGGATCTGGCAATTTGCCAGTTGGCAAATTGCCATATCTTTTAAAATACTGATTCTAGAAAATACAATTATAAAAGTTTTATAGTTTTGCCTCCAGATCGCGACACACTGACACCTGTCGGTCGCGCTTTCATCTATAACTTACTATAAAATCAAGACGTTATCAAGAAAATCAACAGAAATCTGAACTTCATTGTCCTCTTTCTGTCCGGGATGAGGGGGAGGGGGTGGTGGAGGGGTGTGCGACGTTACGTCGATTCTCCATTTTTACCACCCACCCATTTTTTTCTATCGAGTTTTATTAGACACACGCCCCCGAAAACAATTGATTTGCGGGATTTGTTGCTCTGATACAGTTTCGAGCATCTCAACAAAAAAAATACTCTGATAGTACCTATTCTTTAAGACCAACCTAAATTTACTCGATACAAATGACAGCCTGTGTTGCTAAGTGTCACAGAATGTTTGGTTGCTGTTATTTTTGTAAATTTTGTGAACTACAAATAGAGGGGATATTGGTAGGGGTTATCTTCCGTACTAAGACATGTATGCCATTATAAGAGGTTTATGCAAACTAGAGTAGGGTAAAGTCATCGGATCTGCACAGATAAGAATGATTTCATGTGTGAAGCTGCAATTTGGCATAGGCACCAGTCAGTGTATGCCCAGTAATAAACATGGAATTCGAGAATGATGTCATGAGTGAATCTGTGATTTGGCATAGGCACCAGTCAGTGTATGCCCAGTAATAAACATGGAATTCGAGAATGATGTCTCGAGTGAATCTGTGAGTTGGCATAGACACCAGTCAGTGTATGCCCAGTAGTAAACATGGAATTCGAGAATGATGTCATGGGTGAATTTGTGATTTGGCATTGGCACCAGTCAATGTATGCCCAGTAATAAACATGGAATTCGAGAATGATGTCATGAGTGAATCTGTGATTTGGCATAGGCACCAGTCAGTATATGCCCAATAATAAACATGGAATTTCGAGAATGATATCTCGAGTGAATCTGTGATTTGGCATGGGCACCAGTCAGTGTATGCCCAGTAGTAAACATGGAATTCGAGAATGATGTCATGAGTGAATCTGATTTGGCATAGGCACCAGTCAGTGTATGCCCAGTAATAAACATGGAATTCGGACTTCCAGACATGTAGGGTGTACAGTACGTGGAGAGTGGATTGTAACAAAATCACCAGCGGAGTGGAGTTATCACCCAAAAAATTACTTTCAAATTCTGGGCATATGGACAAAAACACGAGCAATGTTTCAGCCAATGGACCCCGGGTTTAACCCGGAGGTTCATTGGCTGAAACTTTGCGTGTGCTTGTTACGCTTTGCAACAAATTTGCAATTATTGCTTGGGTGGAATCTCCACTCCACGGGTGATTTAGTGATAATACACTCTACACGTACTGTATATAGGCTATGTACTGTATGAATATGCTTAGACCCGAGACCGTTCATTAGCATTTGGAAAATTTATTTCCAACTTTACTTTAAACATATTTTCATAGGGGGCGTTCAGAAGCTCAATCAGTTACGCCGATCGCCCGAAGAGGCATAGTTAAGCGTCCAGCACGGCGTGAGTTCGAGCCTCGTCGAAGTCCCTTGAACGATCCCATGGGGTGGGGCTCTCACCATACACCAAGCGTTGAGCAAGTTGGTCAGTTGCTTACATATAGGTTTAGTGGTTTCACCCACAGAAAAAACCTCAACGAAAAGGCTTAGATGCTCCACGTGGGGAACAGTGGGGAGATGTCTATTCTGCGTAGGCTTTCCCCTACCAGTAAAACTGACAGGGTCGTGATGTAGCCTAACGGTTGGAACGACCTTAAACCCCGAATAAACCAGCCGAATATTCATGTTAGACAAGCATTTATGTCAGGTGAGTTGTTGAGTACCTTCGTCTTGACAATTAAAGTCCACATTTGATTGTGAGAACCAGAGAGAAGATGCCGTGAAAATGCAGTTTAGAACAGTTTGAACCATCCTGTATGAACCTGCAGTTATAAATATTCTCTTGCTCATACAGGATGGATACTAGATCACGTGGGTCCGGTTATGTTGTGTTGTTGCTTATGTTTACTGATTTATAGGATTTTGCCGTTTTTGTTTTCAATAAATACATATACTACAAAACGTTATTGATTAGAATCTATTTATTACTTTCCAAAGTGTGATTTACTGGGATTTCCGGGTTTGATTATAAACGATAAGTTCACAAGAGAATTATGCAATCAACAATTGTGTCATGCATCTGTGCGCGCAAACGAAGACACTTTGCCGTGGGTGTAATGGAGACTTCTGTTTGTTTTCTTTTAACCCTTTACCTAATATGCAAAGCAGACGACACTTTGCATATTAGGTAAAGGGTTATAACCTCTGTTTTAGAGACAAACAATGAAAAAATAACGAAAATTAATTGGCGATTTTTTAGAATAGCGCCGTTACGTTAGTTAAAGGGTTAAATAATATAATATCGTTAATAATGAAAAGTAATAAACAGAGTAATCGCTTGACTGGACTGGTTACGTGAAATAATTCATTCCAGGCGAGGGACTATATGTTTGTACAACGTCCCGCACCTCTCATGAATTATTTCACGTAACCAGTCCAGTCAAGCGATTACTCTCTCTATATATTTACAAGCCTTTGGCCCAGTCCTTATGCTTAAAATGAGATAACAGTCTTAATTGTTTGATCCTAATACTTGAATCAGACATTCTTCAAGTAGTTTAGGCCATTTAACAATTAACAATGTTCTCTTGGACAAAATCGATGCACATACCTGCAAAATCCTGAAAAGTTTGACCCAAAACATGAAAAAAAAAAAAATAAAAATGCATGCCAAGAATTTCTTCGATATTTGTACCCATCCCCAATTAGATGACTCATTGAAACCATTTTTTCTTGACAAATTAACACAAAGGGCCTAAACTATCATTGATAGTGAATGCATTATTGCTTTTCAAATCGCAGGCAATCATAATGAACAACAAATATGATCAAACAGATTTGATAACAAAGGCTTAATAAAAACATTTGCACAATCCAGAAAAAAATGTGTTCTTGGGGGCTCAGGAACACACCCACCTGTGCTATTGCCTCGTAAAAAGCGCACCCCTCTCCCTATTTCTAGGGGCGAGTTTTTATGGTGCTGTGGGAAAGAAAGCGGACCGGGAATTTTAGGGTCGCGATCTGGTAAAAATTCTCAGTTCGTTTCGGTAATTACACACATTGTACTTCCCAAATCAGGGGAACTCAATCGTCACGGCAAAATGTGTTATTCGCTTTATCACCTCCGAAAAGGTGGCCGGCCAACGGGGATATGCGTGGCAATAGACATGATCGCTACACCCGTAAATGCAATCTAGTGCATCCATCAATATTTGCTGTTTCTCGGAGCTTTCGACGAACGTCCAATTATACTTGCCAAGGCTGTTAATTGTTGATGGTCGGAAAGAGGATTCTTCAGACCATATTTTAAATTTGTTTTTGTTCTTTTCCTATGTCCTGGAAAAATAATATAAACAAGCGTTCCTCTCTGCTTTTCGAAGGCTGGTAAAGCAGATCAGTTTCTTATGCTGTATTCGTCTCTCACGTGATACGAGTATCATCGCTTTTACAAAGAAACGATTTTACAAAACGTCGATAATCACTGTGCATTGATACGTTGATGAAGGATCTTTCTGTTCGACACAGTGGTGTTATCATGGTGGGACTGGGACTCGCCCCCAACTGTTCCTGACAAATGTCAACCTTCTACGCATTCATGCCTGAAGTAAACAAATGTTTCATGTACAGTACGTGCAGAGTGTATTATCACTAAATCACCCGCGGAGTGAGGATTCCACCCAAGCAATAATTGCCAGTTTGTTGCAAAGCATAACCAGCACAAGCAAAGTTTCAGCCAATGGACCTCCGGGTTAAACCCGGAGGTCCATTGGCTGAAACATTGCTTTTGTTGTTTGTCCATACGTACAGAATTTTAAAGTAATATTTTGGGTGATAACCCCACTCTCCGGGTGATTGTGTTACAATCCACTCTCCACGTACTGTACTCTCCGATATCTCTCGGAAAAGTTTGCAGTAGCTATTCCTTCACTTTCTGAGTAGTTTGATTTGATATACAGAGCAAAGCGACAACCGAGTTCGCTGTGGTGCTTCCGGTGTGAACATCTTGCAAAGAGCAGGTGAAAGTAATAGCCCGACGGCCTGTGTGACTTTTAATTGCGGCTTCTGTGCTTATAAAATAGTTGCAGATATCAGCCTATGATGGTTAAGACTTCGAAGGTTGATGCAGAAACGAATTCCTATTTCCTAATTACCACCTCATTCAGGGGCTTACAGTTCCCCAAGCCCGAGGTCCTTGATCCACAAGATTTAGTCCGGTCGCCAAATGCCAACTTTCTGTCGAACCTCAACGTCGCGTCCAAATTGTTTTTCTTTGTAGTTTCTGATAGAGGGGTATCTTGTGATTCAGAAAACGTTTACTGGACGACTGACAGCATTGCACAATTTGAGATATTCGACGCAGAAAAAGGGTACCCAATTTCAATTCGCATAGTCAGCCTAGGTGCTTTAAAATCTCATATCTAATCGGCATTTACTGGACAAAATCTAGAAGTTTGACTCATACAGACACAAATGACATTATTCAATGCATAAATGACTGCATGTTCGCCCAAAACTGTTATTTTGTTTTGAAAACAAGCGTTTTATGAACAACATTTATAAATTAATAAAGAACGTTAACAAGAAAACGTCAAATGTCTCTTTCCTTCAGTTAAGATGCCGCTATACAAAAGTGATCATAACTTCTTTGCACCTTCTCGATCTGTTTTGATTTGAAATCAAGTTAAATTAAATATTTTTTTCTATTCACGATCGTTGTGAGTTTGAAGGAAAAGCTTGCTTTATTCTTTTGTCATTTCATATTTCTTTAGTCAGGCATTTTTTGAATTTTTCTATCTGTCTAGGTTCAGAATCTGAAATGGCCGATCGCTGCTTTTTATCACTTAAATACGGATGTGCATTTGTTGGGGTAAATGATCATCCAATAAACGTGGCATTGATGCGAATCACCAACATAATCAGATGCAGAAAACTGCATAATGGTAGTCTGCAGCCTGCATGTAGATTTACAATCGCAGCTAGATTTTGATGCGTTGAATCTTGAGAAGTCACAAATGTTGTATAGAGAAATATGTTCACACGAAAAGGGTTAAACAAGCTACATTAAGCAGAAATATTCCCACCTAGGCGTATTCGCCACCCGAGAAAGGATGTCAGGCACGAATTGTGTTTGATTTCGAAATACACTGTCTATTTTGTGGTTGCAATTGTGACATGACAAATGACCCTAAAACCCGGCAAGGTGGATAGAGGCTTATATTTCCGTCAAGTAGTGAATCCTGGAACCAGCACCAGTTCATAGCAAAGGGATGAGTTACTTCGGGTTTGTGAGCAGCAAAACGATAAACGGGGAAGAGGTTAGGTTAAGAGTTCTAGGTGCTAAGAGTGATTTGCACGCAACAGACATTCGTTATCACCCGGTCTGTAGAGCTACATTTATGAGTCCAGTATATGTAGCGTCCACGGCAAAGCAGTTCATTGACACTACATCAACAGATTCAAATCCTGAGCCGAAGCTTTGAAATCGGTGCTTGCTTTCATGAGAGATGACCAGTCTTACTTGGAATTCGATTGACTTGTTCAAATTGTATGGCGAGTGTGGGGAGGTACTTGCATTTCTCGTCAAGACTCGCCCCATGAGTTCCAATGTGTTCTATGTGCCAGTAGGCACATAGAACACATTGGAACTCAAGAGGCGAAGTGTTTGCTCCTAAGCTTGCTGAGAAGTACAGCAACGACATTTTAGTCCTTTCCTCGCCAGGGATAGCCACGATTTTAACGGATAGATCGAGAGCTGGATCGGCTTTACGTTTTACACGGGATCCAGTTGATTGTGTTGCCGAAAGGGAAATGGAAGTTTGGAAAAAAGTATATGCGCCGAAATAAAGTATATAGATATAGGTCGAAACACTTATGATCTCGAGATCAACTTTGGCAAAATATCAGAGTTTTCAAGCAAGACGTTGTTGGCTTTTCTGGTTAGTCTGTCGTGGGAATTAGACCACACCCTACCCGGAATGCTGATTAGGTACATTGTAACATCACTAGTACGTGGGATACCAACAACTGCAGGACTTCGGAGTAACATGCTCCAATGATGAATTGTTGTGTTTCACGAAATCGGCAGCGAATCCGGCACCTCGCAATGTTGACTTCACACCAATATCTAGTTCTGACGGTTGGCTAATCGTCCCCTGAGTTCCAATGTGTTCTATGTGCCAGTAGGCACATAGAACACATTGGAACTCAAGAGACGTAATGCAGATAGTGGTAGATAATTTCGATGCTGACATTACATTTCAGAATGGAAAGCTTAGTACCCATTCTCTAGCTGTTTTATTAACTCAAGCAAATAACATGTAGAGAGTATTGACTATCAGTTGGATGTTGTTTGTTATCACAGACCGAAACGCACGGGTGTGTCTATTTCTCACGCAGAAAGATGCTCCCGTCTCACCAATTTCTTTGTCATTCAGCATTGTCAACTCGAAGGGCCACAGAGACCGATTTGCATTATTCGGCGATGTTCTGCAATCTAAAAGTTGTCCAGCATTTAACGGGTTATAACACTGGAATATTTCGTGAGACCGGAATATTCCCTGAATGTCGCACTAACACCAAATATATCCCAGTGATCGACATGACATCGGCCTATCCCGAAACTATTGCCACTGTTATGAAAAAGCCCCAACAGCTGACGTTGAATGCAAGGCAGAGCTTCAAAGTCTTCACAGCTGATCAAAAGCTGTATAAAATCGCCTCTGGTATGCGCCCGGTCGCCTTAAACGTGGACATTTTAAATTACCCAACACTGCCAGACGTCCGGTAAACTTTTTCGCAGTCAGGAGATGTTACTGTTACACATACCAGTGAGAAAAAAAGACTTTGGACGCCACACTGAGGTTCAGTGTCCTGGCGGCCGGACCAGGTAGCATCAGAATCGAGAACTAAAGAATCGAACGGATCCTTTCGGACCAAAGCTTAGAGTTTTATGCCTTTACTTTGCCATCGATTTTATTCTAGCTTCTCCCGGTCAGCAGGGCGTCAGGCAGGTGCATATTTTTCTTGCAATCCACAATTTATGAACATGTTTCTTCCCACATACGTTAATAGAGAGTCAGGACGTTCCGGCATTGAGATTTTCGACCCTGGAACGATTCGGGTTTGATGTGTTACGGCCTTCGTCTTTTAAGACCTTGGGCGGTTCGGATTTGAAAGTTTCGCCTGAAACAGCAAAGGTCAAAATGTAGCAAGGCCGAAACGCCATAGAACCCATTGCGTCACACGGCTGGTATCAGACAATAATGATTCGACCAGGGTTTGTTTCTTTCTGTCCATTCCTGTTTAACCATATCAGATGTCTTGCTGTTTTATTTGTTTTAGGGGTTTGGGCTTTCTTTTGTTTGGGGGTGGGTTGCCCGACGCGCACATTTTTATCAGGATCTGGGTATTTGCATTTAAATACAGTATGAAAGCTCATTTTGTAGTGGCATCTGCAGAAAATAAATGAAGTCGTGCGCATGGATTGGTAGGTCGTGCGCGTGACTTTTTATATTTTTTACATATCCAGAATGGGCTTTCGTGAAAATACACTTTACAAAGACATAGGCAAAACAATTGTCGGTCACTGCCTCGTCTATGATAAAAATACCAAAACCCCACCAAAACTCATTCAAAACAACTATGCACGCCTAGTTTCAGAGTTAGGAATAGTACAACAATTTGTGATGTGAACTAAATAATAATAAAAAAACAGTGAAAATAATGAGCGAGAATTTATGTTGTCATTGCTTTATACGTTACTGAAACTTCCAGAGCAAACGACTTTGTTAGTAGTAAAGGACGAATGTGTGCTACTTGACATATTAACTGAACCTTAGAGAATAAAGGATTGAGAATTGTAAATAAGGCAGTTACTGAAAACATGTCTTCGACTTGTTCTAGAAAATAAATGTCCAAAAAGGCGCCATAAATGTTGGCGTAATAATACGATCGCAAAATATACTTGTTTACTGCCAGCATTCAATTCGGCCTTGGATGTCAAAGGTCAACATGTTCCAAGGTCGAAACGCCATATCACCTTTCAATCACACGGAGTGCATCGGCAAATAATAATTCAACCAGGGTTTATTTCCTTCCGTGCAAACCTGTTTAACGTTATCGTCAATATTTCCCTTTTCTTCTTTTTTTTTTGAGGTGGGGGAGGGGGGGGGGGGGGCGGTTGGGGGGGGGTTGTTGTATGTTTCACACATCTTTTTATCAGAACGTAGACAAGTTCGCTTGAAAAAGCCAGTGACCTTGTCATGAGAAAACATCTGGTTTATGATAAAAAATACACTAAAAAAATATTTAAAAATCACCATGTACGCCTAATGCTACAATGATGGACACCAAATCTACTTCACCAATGAGATTAACACCTTGAACCCTGATGGTATCTTCCAGGTCGTTTCAATAACAGCAATTGGAAGAGTTCATATTCATTATTTGGGGGGTAGAGTAATTAATATTTTCAACGTGCAGACTTGGTCTGCACGTTGAAAATATTGATTGCTCGACCTCTCACATACACTGACCAGCCACCCCACTTAATGAAATTATGGAGTACCAAGGTATTGTGCCGAAAAAATGGCCTCTCGCTCTTAAGGGTTAAATGATAAATATGTAGAACAATAATAATAAAATGTATAATAATAATATTAAATAATAATTAAAAATATAAAATAACACTTTATACCATGCTCGCCTATGTTTCTACCTGTGAAAAGCCTGAATGTTAAATTTCAGCTTTTAACCCCCACCACCGGTGTAAGGCTTCTACTGCAGTAAAAAAATACACCTGTAGTAGGAAGTTCATCCAACTAGAACTTTGGCATGATGCAAGTTGTCAACTTCGATACATTCACACTTCGCGATGTTTCATTCAAACATACGGCGTTTTGCAATGGCTTACAGTTAAAACTAGACGTCCTGTCATGAATTGTGCGCTCATCTAGGCTTAATTGCGCGTATGAATTCGCGCAATTGTCATATCGAATGCCATCCAAAGCACGGCAGGTTCACCTTGTTACTCATAGCAAAGACAGGCAATGTTTCGGCCAATGGACCTCCGGGTTACCCGGAGGTCCATTGGCTGAGACATTGCATGTGCACTGGCCATATGTACATAATTTGAGAGCCTTACTGTGGTCATAACCCGTAGATTAACGCACAGATCGACGTGCTATTTGTGCGCATTTCATGACAGGACTTCTAGTTTTAACTGTATTAAGTTTAAAATACCTACAATAAAATATTAAAATGAAATTTAAGTATCGTTAATAATAATTTGACTGAAAAAGCAAGGTAAATTGAATCAGCTTTGACGATGTGTCCAGCTGTCAATCAAGCATTCACGTTCAGCCGGCAGGACTGCCCACCGGCGCAGTTTTAAACAAAACAAACTCGTGTGTTTGCGATAGGAAGTGTCGTACTAGGACAGGCCAAGTGGTTAAAATACTTATACTACTCGTGGTTTAACTGTAATTACCGGGAGCGCGGTGGCTCAGTGGTAGACTGTTGAACTTCTATGCTAGAGGTCCCGAGTTCGATCCCCGTCCGGGACGACCCGCGTCGTGTCCTTGGGAAAGGCACTTTATCCCGGTTGCCTACGTGGGGGCACGATGACTCCGTGTGTCTTCAACCGCTGTAACCCTGCTTGAGCGGAGCTTGAACAGAGTTAGAATGTTGATGAGCTGACGGTTGCTCGTCGATGCTCGGTGGTTCTCTCCTGGTACTCCGGCTTTCTGCACCTGTAAAACTGTCACGATTAGCCATTGTGCATAAGTATGTGACCTTAAACACCAATAAATAAATAATTCTGATCACCTGCCCTAGTACCTATTTATTCTATATGTCTTCACGCTTTTGAAACATTTCGTGTCAAATGAAAAAGATGTTACTGAAAACATGTCTTCGGGTTGTTTATGGGGGCAAACGAACAAGAAGGCTTGTCTGTTGCTTTGTCATTCTATAGATTTGACTGTATGAAAAAGATTCCACGTTATTTTCTAGGCGCCATAAGTGTAGACCTAATAATATGAATTCAACGGCAAAATATAGTTGTTTATTATCAACATTAACACAAAGCTATAATCACACGAGCTGTCAGACATACCACAAATCTGACCGCTTTATTCCTGTGTTATTCATTGATGATTTAGTGCAGCTGGCGCAACCGCCCCATCGTTCTATCAATAAAACATTATAATCGTCCCATAAATAACTCTGTTGTTAAATAAAAAAAAAATCATCGAATGATGTATTTGAAACAAGTGAAATTATTTCTGTTCCCATGTTCGATAAAGTATAAGAAATACATACGAGCAAGTGTACTCAAAAAAGAATATCGACAGTTTCATGACACTTCTCACTCACAAGAGTGTTTCGAGTTTGGTCCACGTTTGTAGCAACTACTTTCGTTACAACAACCACTTTCGTTACAGCTCACCACTTTTGTTTGAACAATTGCCCACTTTTGTTACAGCTCACCACTTTTGTTACCAAATCAACCTATTTTGTGCCAAAATCAACCACTTTTGTTACAAAATGAGCTCACCACTTTTGTTACAACCATCGCCCAATTCTGTAACAAAAAAATAAAAACTCTCTCACCACTCTTGTTATAACAATCGACCATTATTGTTACAATTTTTGTCAGTATGAAAAATAAAGTAATCTGCAAGTAATGCGAGACGTGGCGTCCAGTCATGATTCTTGGGAGCGCGGTTGCTTAGTGGTTAGAGCGTTGGTCCTGAGATCGGAAGGTTGAGAGTTTGATGCCTGGTCGGGGTAACTTTCATTGTGTTCTTGGAAAAGGCACTTAATCCCAATTGCCCGCTTGAGAGCACGGATGCGCAATGTGCTGAGGCGTATCGCACGTTGATAGTACACATGCTTACAACCCAATGCTAACCCTGCTCCTGTGGGAGCAGTACGTTGTAGAGTTGATAGTTACTCGACACTGATCGGTGGTACTATCCGCGTACTCCGCTATCTCTGCACGTAAAACTATCTTCGACGCAATATAATCTCAGCGATTAAAGTGTCATAAAACACCAGCAGTTCAATAATGATTATCGAACCAAACCATTGTCGTGCATGTTCAGTAGTAATGCCACACCCTTGCTTATTACTGAGTGATATAATAACAATTATAAGAGATTCCAACTCCTTGAGCCTTGGACCTTAGTAGTATGTGATGTTGACTTCTTGACCTTTTAGCAGATTCTCATGCAGATTCTCATCTTACGTCACCAGTCACGTGACCAGAAGGGCCGGGCGAGGTTGCCACGGTAGCCCACGTGTGTGGCTTTGTTGTGACGTCATTCCCCCGGTGACACGTGGTCCCACTGCACATGCGCAGATCGTGTTTCTAAGGTGACGCACTCTACCGCCAGTCATTTTGACTATGGGTGCCGCCATCGTGGTTGTTATGGGTAGCACGTGGTTGCTGTGGGCTCCTTGTTGGTACGGACTTGTTCTGAGAGAGTGTTCGACTGTGCGGGAGTATGCCCCGAAAGTTATAGGATACATTCAGTAGAACAGAATACCCTGATTTGAAGGCTTTTGGGGTCCAGCTCGTTTCTATCTACTGTACGGTATGACGTGATTACTGTGGTGCGGAATACTTTGTTGTTGGACAGGGGTGCGTTGTGAGGGTATGTTCGATTCAGCGGAAGAACATCAAATCACCACAAACAACCCAACAACGACCAAAACCTACCCCAACGTACCTTTTATTGGCCCGCATCCCCACTAAAACTTACCCAAACGTACCTTTGTGAGCTTCACTCCACATAAGTACAAGAAGCATATGGGGAAAGGCCTTGATGAGGTCCTAACTTATAGCTCTCACGGTCTCCTCTGCCCTTCCCTGACTCATAGCCCTCACTTCATGGCCTCATCTTGCCCTCATTGCCCTCTAGTGAACATCTCCCGTATGGGGACGAGGGAGTGTTCAACTGTGCGGGAGTATGCCCCGAACGTTCATGGATACCTCCAGTAGAGCAGAATACCTTGATTTGAAGGTATTTCTGGGGGTTCCAGCTCGTTTCTATCTACTGTACGATAGGACGTGGTTACTGTGGTGCGGAATACTTTGTTGTTGGACAGTGGCGTATTCTGAGGGTATGTTCGATTAAGCGGAAGAACATCGAATCACCACAAACAACCCAACTACGACCCAAACCTACCCTGACTTAGCTTTTATTGGCCCGAATCCCCACTGAAACTTATCCAAACGCAACTTTGTGAGCTTCACCCCACACGAGTACAGGAAGCCTTTGGGGAAAGGCCTTAATGAGGTCCTGACTCAGAGCTCTCACGGCCTCCTCTGCCCTCTTAGCCCCCGCCTCATGTCCTTCCCTGAATCATAGCTCTCACCTCATTACTTCATCTGGCCCTCATCGGCCTCTAGCGAATATCTCCCGTATAAGCGCGAAAGGTCTATGAGGTGAGGTCTCAGAGACATCTCACACCCCGTTATTCTCATTTCGGTTCGAGTGATCATTAATGATCACTTATGCCTGTGGTGATCACTAGTGGTCATTTCTCATATGAGGATAAGATAAGCCCTTGACTTCCACATTTGTCCCAGCACATCACCACCCCTTCCAAGCAAGGCCTACCCTGGAACCCTACTCCAGTTTCCCGACCATGAGCAAGACAGTTCCTCTGTGACCCAAGTCCAATGGAGAAACTTCAACCAGAAGACCTCCCCACGTGACCCACCGTCCCATTCATGCGGGACCCGATGACCCCTGTGACTCTATCCCTAGCTTCCCCCATTAGGCTATGAGGTGCGGGAACCCTCTCCCTAGTACACCGACGCGATGAGATCCGCCAGGCAACTCCGTCTATCGCTCGAAAAACAGTGGCGTAAATCCAAACTCGAAATTCACCAAGAACTTTATGTCCGCCAACGAAACAAAGTGAATATTCTCATTCACGAAGCCAAGGGACGATATTTCTCTGAGATAGGGATGACAACATACAGTACGCGGAGAGTGTATTATCACTAAATCACACGCAGAGTGGAGATTCCACCCAAGAAGTAATTGCAAATTTGTTGCAAAGCATAATAAGCACAGGCAAAGTTTCAACCAATGGAAATGAGGTCCATTGGCTGAAACATTGCTTGTGTTTTTTGTCCATATGTATAAAATTTGAAAGTTATAGTTTGGGTGATAACTCCACTCCGCGGGTGATTTAGTTACAATCCACTCTCGACGTACTGTACAAAAAACACACGTTTTGTCGGAAGTCATGAACAAATTCCTTCATCGACTCAAATGCAGTGTTCTCCCAGAGCATTCATCCGCAAAAGACCTGGCTGACACATTCGGGCATTCTTCATCAATAAGATTTAGACGATACGAACCTCGCTGGCTCCTCTTGACCCCCAGGTATCATTCACACCAAACATTAGCCCTAAAGGAATTGTGGTTGAATTTAACTCCATCCGAGTTATGTCATCTGATAAACTCGGCCCTTTAATATTGAAATCACATTCAAAGTAGTGCCTACTTGATATTATTCCAACAAAATTGTTAAAGTCTTGTCAGAATGTTCTGATTCCCTGGTTAACAGCAATTGTAAACGCATCTCTCTCGTCTGGAACTTTTCCGTCCACCTTGAAGCAAGCCCTTGTCACCCCACTTCTGAAAGCGCCTGGGCTTGACGCGGAAACCTTTAAAAACTATCGCCCGGTTTCTAATTTGAGCTTCATATCTAAACTGATTGAGTGTGTTGTAGCTTCCCAAGTTTGGGAACACTTGAAGGTATGCGGTTTATCCGAGGAGTATCAGTCAGCTTAGAAGGCAGACTTGTAGCACTGAAGTCTGAAACTGCCCTTCTCCGCGTCCAAAATGACATTCTGCTGTAAATGGACAAAAACAAGCATCTTCTCTTGTACTTCTCGATTTCAGTGCAGCATTCGATACCATTGATCACACTGTGCTACTATACCTTCTGGAAAAGAGGATCGGAGTTGAAGGGATCGCACTTGACTGGTTCCGGTCATACCCCTCACACCGTACACTGAAAATCACTATTCAGGGTGCAGTGTCGGAGGATCTGCCGCTGAACGTCGGCGTACCACAGAAATCCGCCCTTGGGCCCCCGCTTTATGGAATCTATGTTTTGCCGCTAGGAGACACCATTCGCCAACATGGACTAAATTTTCACTTTTATGCCGATGATACGCAACTCTATGTGCACTTCAGCCCCACAAATGAGACACGGGCTATTGTCTCTTTGGAAAACCGCGTATCTGATATCAAATCCTGGATGACAATGAACTATTTAAAACTTAATGCTGAAAAAACTGAAATAATTTACATTGGACATTCAAACCAACTTTTAAAATTGTCAAATATTAATCCTAATTTTAATGGTCATGTGATCTCCCCCTTGGCAATCGTGTGGAACCTGGAATATTTCATGGATGGGAATCTAGCTGGTGACACTCATGTCACACAGGTGTCACGTAGCTCATCTACGTAATATCAGCAGAGCTCGCTCCGTTGTGGATGGAGGGACCGTAAAACTACTAGTTCAAGCTCTTGTCACAAGCAGATTAGAGCACTGTAATTCTCTGATATTCGGCTGTAAACAGTCTAACATTAAGAAGCTGCAACTCATTCAGAACTGTGTAGCAAGAATTATTGCCAGACGATGGAAATCATGTCATATTACCCCCCATCCTCTCTCATATACACTGACTGTCAGTTGAAGAATGGATAGAGTATAAGACACCCCTTCTGACATTCAAAGCTCTGAACAGCCTGGCTCCTGATTATCTGAGCAGTCTGGTACAAAGGTATCAACCATCTCGATTCCTCCGTTCAACAACTTCGAACTCCCTGTTATACAAACCAAGTGGCCTCGCAAGAGCAGGCGACCGTGCGTTTTCCGTGGCGAGCCCCTTTTTTGGAATAGGCTGCACGACCACCTTAAGGCAACACGGACGCTGGAAAGCTTAAAAAAGGCTCTGAAAACCCACCCGAGTTTTGGGTGTGCGGTAGTGGTGTATTCTCCCCGTGTCTCATATAACATATTTGCTACACACTAACAGAGCACTATAAAGCATGAGAGCGCATACTTTTTGCGGAGTCAGGGCTCTAAACTGAATTTATTTTTATTCATGGGGACCTGTCCTGGGGACCCTTCCAAATGCCCCTGTACCAGACACCCTGGCCAAGAGCGAGACAGTCGCCGTCCCTCTCCTCCCAGAAGCCCCACCCAGTGGACTGGGCATAACCTCACACCATTCGTATCCTCATACGGGGAGATGATCACTAGTGATCACCGGTGGTCATCATTAATAATCACCATAGGTGATAACTAATGATCACTCGAACCGAGATGAGGATAAGTGGGGTGTAAAGTGGGGTCTCACTGAGGCCTCCCCTCAGGTCTCTAATCCTCACACGCGAGATGTTAACTAGAGGGCAATGAGGGCAAGATGAGGCCATGAGGTGAGGGCTGAGTCAGGGAAGTCTATGAGGTGGGGGCTGAGGCAGGGAAGGTCGAGGGAGCTATGAGTTAGGATCTCAGTGAGGCCTCTCCCCATAGGCATATTGTACTCGTGTGAGACAGAGCTCGCAAAGGTCCCTTTGTGTAAATTTCGGTGGGGATTCGGTCTAATATAAGGTTTGGGTCGTTGTTGGGTTGTTTTTGGTGATCAGATGTAATCCTGCTGAATCGAACAGCCCCTCTGAACACGCCCCTGTCCAACAAGAAGACCATTGATGTCCATAGCAGCCACGTGCTACCCGCAACAACCAAGATGGCGGAACCCATAGTCAAAATGGCTGGCGGGAGAATGCATCATCTTAGAAACACACGTTGCGCATGCGCAGTGAGACCCCGTGTCAAAATGAGAATGATGTCAAAATGAGAAAGATGGCCGTTCACGCGGGCTACCATGGTAGCCTCGCCACTTCCCTTCCGGTCACGAAACTGATGACGTCAGATGAAAACCTGTATGAGAATCGGCAAAAAGGCCAGACGTCAATATCATATACATCTAAGATCCAAGGCTCAAGGAGTTGGAATCTCCTATAATTGACACCGATAGGAACTTGCCATTTCAGATATTCGTTTGCGCACGCGCACGATACGCTACATATCGCCACGACAATGATGTCGCAAGGTGGCAGGATACTGTATCACCCAATAATAGGCACGGTTGTGGCATTACTGCAGAACTTGCACACCAATGGTTTGGTTTGATAATCATAATAATATTGGATTGTTAGTGTTTTATGACACTTTAATAGCTGAGGCTATTGTGTCGAAGATAGTTTTACGTGTGCAGGAAGCCGGAATACCCGGCGGTACCACCGAGCTATCATCTCTCCAACGTACTAATCCGACAGGTGCAGGGTTAGCATTGGTTGGAGGCATTAGTGCTAACAACGCGCGATACGCCACAGCACATGGCGCCACCGCGATGCGAAACGGGCAATTGGGATTAAGTGCCTTGTTCAAGAACACAACGCAAGTTACTCCGGCCAGGAATCAAACTCACAACCTTTCGATCTAAAGACCAACTCTCTAACCACTGAGCAACCGCATTCCCGATATTCAGGACTCGCATCACTCGCAGATTAATTCATATTTCACGCTGACAAAAATTGAAACAATAATGGGCGATTCTTGTTACAAAAGTGGTGAGCGAGTTTTTTGTTACAAAAATGGGCGATGTTTGTAACAAAAGTTGTGAGCTCATTTTGTAACAAAAATGGTTCATTTTGTAACAATAGTGGTGAGCTGTAACAAAAGTGGGCAAATGCTGTTACAAAAGTGATGAGCTGTAACAAAAGTGGTTGTTGTAACAAAAGTGGTTGCCTCACACATTGTCAAACCGGCCAGCTGATAATCTTGTGTGAACAAGAGTTCAAGAAGTACTCCTGTATTCGAATCATAAATCACCTAGTAAAATCGTAATCCACGAGTGGGCAGTGATTTCCACGAATGCGTTTATCAGGTAAAAAAAAATCGCCATCCACAAAATTTTAATTAATGAAGCACAGGGTTGTACCCGGTGCGTCAATAATTAAAATTTTCATGATTATTCCTATAATTGGTATAATTAGTGTCTAGAATCTAATATTATTGCGCATCTGACCAATGACCAGTCCACGGCGGCCGTATTGTACATCCTTATGGGTATCGCTGAACTAAATATTTGGATTAGAATTACCTGCATTGAAATATTGCACTCGGAAATGATGCAATCTCTAAAAATAAACAGCCTTGGGAAAATGTATTGTTTCAATAAACGTTTGAAACATTCTACTGACATCTTGCATTATTGTTGAATATTCCCGATAAAAAAGAGGGTACGTGAACCTAAAAAAATACAGTTTACTTTTTGTTTGTTTTTGTAGGGAATTTCCTGAAAAATATACGCACGTGACCGGTACTTCCCTTCTTGTCATTTGTTCTCTCTTATTTGTTGCATGACTCCATGTTTTCGGGCCAGAAAAAGTCATCTGAAGGGCAATACTTGACAAAGATATTTGAATGCCAAAATTAAAGTGATGCTATCATATTGTTTTTCTCCAGAACGTTATAACTGTGGCATATGGGAAAATATTTAGTTCTGTGATACCTATAGTGATCCAATTTACCTGTACTGAAGGTTTGCTTCTTTCCACGACGAGAATCATGTCAGTTCAGCAGTCCAAGTAGATAAAATGAAGTTTATTGCATGTAATTTGCATGGGCGTCGCGTAGATGGCCGAGTATGTGTATGGGCGGGGTGGTGGCGTCGGAAACCTAATTTAAAGATATATTCCAGCTACATCATCAAGGCATTCCTTCTTCGATGTAGTTAGAATATTTGTAGATGCGGATTATAGTTAAAAAACAACTCGGGCAATTTTTTGTAGATAAATATATCCCTACTTCTTATTTAAGTAAATAACACTGGACTCAAAATTGGTCATGTTGAGACCCCAACCACCCAACCAGCCACATACCTCCATTTATATGGGAACGGCTGCGTGTTCGACTTTAGTCCAGGAAGGAAATCTAGTCTCGTAAAAAAATACATGATTAACAAAGCGCATCTATATCTAAGACTCCAATGGAGATAAAAATGGCCCCACTAAAAAATTATAGGTGACGCACACCTACTCCCCCCTCACCCCCCCCCCCCCCCCCCCATGCATAGGAAGGATAACCATTCTTTTCAAATGAATACAGAAACTATTTGTCGATTGAGCACACAAGACAACATACAGTGCAGTGACCACAAGTGTCTCAACTCTCTTCCGTAATTAAATTGTCATCTGGTCGCGACGCACTAAAGAGGGTCGTTTCCACAGGCGGATGGGGGGGGGGGGGATTTTTATCCCCATCATTTCATGAACTTACAGTACGGTTGCTGTGGACTGGTGGTAATCCACGCGTGGGCATTGATATTCACGCATGCGTTTACCAGGTAAAAAAAATCATCATAAGCAAAATTTTAATTAATGTAGCACCGGGTTGTACCCGGTGCTACATTATTTAAAGTTTTAAATGATTATTACTATAAATAGTGTTTGGAGTCTAATATTATTGCATCCGTGAAAATATTGCCCACTCGTGGAAAGTGACCAGTCCACTGCGGCCGAACTGTACAATAGTTGTAAATTCGAAGCCCTAAATTGGAAAAAGTTGGACATTTCACTGATTTCAGATATGTCCCTTGTGGAATATTTCCAAACTAGTGTAGAATTTGGCCAAAATATGGAGTTTTTAGACTGACAAATAGTGAAAGCCCTCCAAATTTTTACTGAAGAGCTGTAAAAACCCCATCAGGGAATTGGTGATTAACGAGGGCATTAGTTGATATTTTACAGTCAATCGGGGTGTACAAATGAAATTCTGCATTTTAACTGACTGGGTGCTGAAAGCCCATATTTGGGTTATTGTTTCTTGTTCAGCCACAGACATAAAGGAGGGGGGTGGTGGGGGGGGGGGGAGGGTAATTTTACTTTCTGTTTTCTCTGTCTTTTGAATTAATAGTGATGCGATTAGCTGCGCTTGAATGGTTCATTGCTGCCGGAATAAAACGGGGAGTTAATGGCCAATATCAGAAACAAATGCTTAACATTCAGGAATGTTTTTGCTTTAGATATAGAAATGTACATGTACACGGCATAAATAGTACCATTCCTCTCCAAATTATTTCAAGTCTTGTCATCGTTGATTAGGAAGCTCTCCGAAGGGGGTCAGTATATTTTATCATACAGTTAAAAGTAGAAGTCCTGTCATGAAAAGCGCACAAATAGCACGTTGATCTGCGCGTTAATCTATGCGTTATGACCATAGTAAGGCTATCAAATTCTGTACATATGGCCAGTGCACAAGCAGTGTTTCAGCCAATGGACCTCCGGGTAACCCGGAGGTCCATTGGCAGAAACATTGCCTGTGTTTGCAATGAGTAACCAGGAGAACCCACCGTGCTTTGGATGACTTTGGATATGACAATTGCGCGCAATTCCTACGCGCAATTAAGCCTAGATAAGCGCACAGTTCGTGACAGGACTTCTAGTTTTAACTGTATGTCTCTTTTGTCCGATTTTTAAACCTACATCACGGGCATTGGATTTTCGGGCAAAAGAGATAATTTTATGCCCACATCACAGTCACTACATCTGTCGGAAATCGGGCTTTGTCGTTGCTGGGTGGAATGGATTCACGTCGTGCATTCAGCCAAAACTCAAGGCGTATCGCCAGAATCCGTGCCTGAACGTATGCCTCACCGTGACGAACCCACCCGTTTCGTTTTTGTTGGGGAGGTTATTATCATGAAGAGGTCACTGACTTTTCCTCAAAAAGCATAAACCAGCAGGGCTTCAATGAAAACAACAATTTTAATACATATATATAAAAATAAATATGGCAATTTGTGACTTACTTTAAATCCAATGAATATGAAAATTAAACGTCATTCACCCCCTACCCAAACAGTCTGAGTCACTTGCGGGCCCACATTTTCTGTTGTCGTCGGGTTTTCCTCCTTCTCGCTAACAAGTGGCAGTATATCCCTCTACCACCCCCGGGACGCTTTTCACTCACGTACTCGCCACCAATGGGGTTAAACGCTCCCCCCACCCCCACTTATCTCAGAATAATGTTCATACACGCAAACCTGCCTACGTATGTCTTGCCTTCTACAACAGGTATGCCGTCGTCCTAAATACTAATAGCTATCTGAGCTCGCACTTTCTATCTCTGATCCTACACTCAGATATGGCCACCGCTTTGGCCCGCGACTGCTCCTATTCTAAATATGAGTTCTGTGGTTCCCATACATTATAACGTGCCTAGACTTTCGCACCGATGCAGCACCTCCTCTAGCCTATAGCATGGGACATCCCCATATCCTCACCGAGACCCACAGTCTTACACACCTTCAGACAAGAATGAATTTTTCGAGAAACACCCTGATTTTTACTTCGATAGCCAGAACATCATTTCTCATTTTAATATCTTCTCTTGAACGTGGCCACTTAGATCTATCTTAATTTAATAATAGGTTTTAAGTTCCTTTGAAAGTCTCGCATTTCGATGCTTGTTGACATTCGGTGGCAGACTATATGCGTAATATGGGTGTGTGTCCAGAACATGTGCGATGTACTGTTTTTACAGCAATTACCTTTTAACTGGCCGTAATTACGTAGATAATGACTACATGAGAGCACTGGGTTCCACTACGTTTAACATCTTACCACATATCCCATTATAGCGTTAAACAGAAACGCGGTAATGGACATACAAATTCATGCTTATGTCGGAGTCTGGCACGCCTCGTTAGGCATGAACCCTTTGCTTCAAGTGGGTATTTGAAACGCCTTTGGCTCCCCAACAGGCGTCTGTGTAACAGAACTGTCCGAAACCGTCTGAAAGCACCGGGTATGAGGTCCAAAAGGGTCATCAATCGTCCAGCTCTATCCGATCAGCATCAAAGACGACGTTTGGAGTGGTGTATGGCACGACAACATTGGAATCTCAGTACTTTCCTATTGTTCCTTGTGGAGGATCAGTAATGATCTGAGGATGCCTCTCTCATAATTGTAAACGTGATATGCTGACTATACGTGGGAATCTCAATGAGCAGCAGTGCATCCGGGACATTCCCAATACTTTTTTTGACAATCACCCGTTGACTACCCGACCTGTATTCATGGATGACAATGCAATGCCTCATCGTTCCTATGCTGTGAGAGCATTTCTTCAGAACAACGCTATTACTACACTATATTGGCCTGCAATGCGCCCTGATTTGAATCCCTGAGAACACATCTGTGACTTTCTTGGACGTCGTGTGTAAGCAAGGGATCTGCCTGTACAGAATGTGTACGATTTGGAAGCTGCCTTGCATGAGGAGTGGCAGCAGAATAGACTAGAATATTTATTTAACAATATACCAATTTACAAGAATAAATTAATACAATACATTTTGGGTACAGATTGGAATGGTACATTGTAGAGGGACATCATAGCCAGATTGGCTGTCTTCCTGACACCCCCCGAAATACAATTTAAAAACAATACACTTGGTTGGAGTATACACTCCAGTCAATAGCATTACCCTTGCCTTTGGCTAATATGTTATATGTCTGCGTATCTGTCATCGTGGCTATAATTGGAATAGTTACTGATGTCAAGATAATTATGCGGCTTTGGATGAGCTAACTTATAAAAAGGGTGTTTAGTGGGTTTATCCACAAAATTGAGTTGTGTAGCAGTATGTACTTTTTAGAAGTTAATATCAAGAAGATTGTTTATCGTATACAGTTAATAGCTATTTAAGGCTATCTCCCACATCCATGCCCATCGCTGGCCCTCGGCACTTGAAGGTCCGCGGTCCTGACACAGCCCAGATGCAGTCATAGGTGTGGAAGATGACCTCAAACTGCTATATGTAAGTAAATTTACTTACTCCAAAAGTTTATCAGGCGGCCCTTGACACATCAATGGTACGACAACGAGCTTTACCGCTGTGGACATGCATTGCCCTACTTCAGCGAGTAAATCAATGACTGGGTCTACAATCTGGGCACATGCGGTACGAACATGCTACACAAGAAGAGTAACTATTTAGATATTTCGTCCCTTGAGTTCCAATGTGTTCTATGTGCCTGCTGGCACATAGAACACATTGGAACTCAGGGGACGATTTGCTAACAAGCTGTTTTTTAAAGAGACTTCATGAGGTTTGGTCTCGGATGTCGTTTGTTTAATTTCATTCCAAATCTTTGGGAAGCTGTGTCTGGGAAATTTAGCTGACTGAGAATTGAGTTCTGGCTTTTTGTATCACTATTATCCCAGCTTGTCGTGTAACCATTCCGTCAGAGCAATGAATATTGAAGAAAGTCTCGAATGATTCTGGCAAGTTCATATTTGTCCAATCGTAAGTAAACAGAGAAACATTTAATTTGTAAAGGTCGCTAAATTTCAGGATATGAGTGGCTTTATACAGAGGACCAGTGTGACTGTTATATATTGTTCGGCAAATAATTCGTATGGCACGCTTCTGTAAAGATTACATTTTGCTACCAGATGAAGCATGACCCCAGATGTGAATAGCGTACAGAAGGTGACTATGAACAAACGCGTAGTACAACGATTGTAAACCTCTTTTAGGGAGAACAGTTCTCACTTTGTTCAGGCAGTAGAGTGCCCTGGACATTTTTGAACATATGGTCGACATGTGGTACTTAAAGGTAAGATTTTCATCAAGAAAAACGCCCAAGAATTTAGCCGCCTTGTCTTGCTGGGAATTGCCTACTGGTGAGAGGTTAGTGTTGTTAAGAAGTATATTTTTATTTTCGGCTTTATGGAGACTATTTTGCATTTACACGTGTTGGCGTTAACTTACAGTTTATTGCAGCAGCACCAATTAAGTATTTTAGACAGCTCAATGTTAACCGTGGTCTCCAAGTTTTTCAAATCGCGCTCAGCTGCATACGCAGCAGTTGCCTCTGGACCGTATCAGAAGGCTCACTGGTAGCATTATGAGGAGGGTTCAGGCTATCATCCGGGCATGCGGTGGATACACTCGCTAGTGACGCAAGACACTACCTATTGTGTTCAGGAGATCACAAGATACACTTTTTGGCAGTATTTACCGGCATTGTTTCATCATGGATCGTTCCAGCACCATACTTGTCGAGAGAAAAACATTAGTGACAGGTATTTGTAATTAGCGAAATTAAAATACTGCATATTTTCATCATTGTATTGTCTTTCATTCGTCAATAGACCATTCTTTCCGCAAACAATAATTTTTGACCATCTGAAAGACAGCATGAAAGTAATGACAGTTTCTATTAACACCATTGCGAAAAACAGGGGGTGCTAAATTAAGTTACACGTGTTTATAATAAATGTCTGTATTCTAATATTTGCGTCCGTGGATATATTGCCTACCCGTGGAAAGTGACCCGTCTATGGCAGCTGTACTGTAAGTCCCACTATGTTTAAGCGTATGTGCTGCAGTTGTAAACCATGAACGCATTTCAGACTGGCCCGAATTGCACACAGCATATAAGTGATGGGAATGACGCAAGAAAAGTTTATCAGGGATATTTGACGCGCTCGCAAATTCCTTAATTTCAAGTTGTTACCCCACAATGGAATTAGGAGAATTGTGAATCGAACAAGAACATTCTGGGAAATTTCCCTGATGGACACACAATTGGGCGTGCATCTGTGTGTTTGTTAAGTCAATTAAGACTATCAGAACGAGCCGATACAGGCATAAAATCTGCTTGTGGTACACTCTCGCCCATGGAGACACACCGTGCGATGTGGGGACATGTTCAGACGTGGGCCGATTGACTCATTATAGACGCTTCTCTTACGAGCTCATATCTGTGATATCCGTTTAACTGTACCACGATTTCTGTATGCATTCAACGTTACCTGATACATTACAAGGAAATGTGCTACATATAGAATGGAATCCGGCCTAAGTGTGAGAACGTCATGTAAGAATGAATCTGATTGATCGTTACGTATCTGATTGACATTATGACGGGAATGAAATTCAACGACAGAAAACAGCTTCAAGAAAGTAAACACACCCCTTTTTAGTATTTTTCTGTTAACCCTTTACCCAACGTAACGGCCAAAACCGACCAGCGCTATTCTCAAAAATCGCCAATTAATTTTCAATATCTTTCATTTTTTTTGTCTCAAAAACATAGGTTATGACCCCTCATTGGAACGAGCTCGTCGAGCTCGTTCCAATGAGGGGTCATAACCTATGTTTTTGAGACAGAAGATGAAAAGAAGTAGTCATTCAAGAATTTGTTTTATTTGCAAGTGTCGTCTGCTTTTCGTGTTAGGTAAAGGGTTAAAACATCAGCTTGATAACTGAATACAAGTTTACTCATGGTATAAATACAGAACACAACTCCGCTTGAGTACTGAAGACAGGAAAACGATCCTAGATCCTTCTCGGGTAGTTGATTCCAGACCCCCCTCCCCCGCACTCCACCCTCGCTGTGTTATATCTTAGTGTACAGTATGGTGGTCGTGGAAATGGCAAAATCCACGCGTGGGCAATGTTTCCACGCATGCGTGGGTACCACCCGGCGTTTCTTTCATTGAAAATTTGTTGAAAAGTACTGATAATTGATTGAGAAAAGCGCCGTGGGCAACACAGCCCACAAGTGGATTTTAACCATTCCATTGCAGCTGTACTGTACTCTACCCCCGGTTTTTGAGAAACGGACGTGTCAATGAAATGATCTATAAGACGTGTTATTGGTTTGTTATGTGATTGAGTTTTGTTAATGCTTGAATTATAGAAAATAATTAATGATGTTATGTAACAAAAATAATTCGCTATTACTTTTAATCATTGTTTCCAATAAGTAGTCTGTCAAGCAAATCCGTATCACATCCAATGAACAACAAATCTATCATCCTTATTCGTTATATAATTGCATCACGCAACAGCTCTACACGGAAATCAGCGAGACGTCTCTTTTTTTCTTCAAATTTCCCG